>JAODVP010006992.1:0-17086 GCA_025400035.1 Tetradonia laticeps
ATTCAAGATTTCCCGACGCGTGTTTGGAAAAAATTGAAAAATTCGCGAACTTTGAATGCGAATTGAGTCATTTCCAGTGAGCTAAGCTACTAAAATTCCCTAAGAAGAAAGGACAACTCTTTCTCTATCATTTGAACCTTTACTGACAATGTTATCACTAATAGTTTACGAAATAATCAATATTTCCCGACGCGTGTTTTGAAAAATTCGCCAACTTTGAATGCGAATTTGAGGCATTTCTAGTGAGCTGAGCAACTAACAATGTTCATTTGAACCTTTATTGACAATGTTATCACGACTATTTTACGCGATATTCAAGATTCCGCTACGCGCGTTTGGAAAAAATTGAAAAATTCGCGAACAACTGAGGAACTAAGAATGCAAATGGAATAAATGAACAACTCTCCCTCCATCATCTGAACCGTTGTTGATAACATTATCACTATTAGCTATTTTATATTTCCTTCCAGAATAATGGTAATTGAAAAATCCCATGTTCTGTACCGTGACACTTACGCTTTAGAAATAATATATCGGGTATCAATTAAAGAAAGCGCAATAAAACAAAGAAAACACCGACTTACATGTGGTTTGCCATCTGGACCAGAGGTCATGCTGACAACTGTTGAAGAAGAACTGAAAGAAGAATGCTGTGGAGCCAAGGAATTCAACGACCCAGTGAGCAGCCGATTGAAGTTTTGCATTGGATCCGGAAATCCTCCATATGACAGTAGCGAGTTGTGGATATTCCCAACGCTATTGCGATGCACCAGTGGATGACTTTCAAAACCAGGAGACATCATGCCAAAGGGATTGGAGATAATGTTGTTCATCATTGTGTTCATCTGACGCATCGTGCGCATATGAGACCTGAAATTACCATATTGCGTTTCTAGCTGAATGAACCAATGACTCGGGATGTTAGATGACTTGTGATATTTCGAAAGAGCATGGCGTAAACCGTATATGGATGAATACGCACGAGTGAATAAGTGAAACAAACACGTCGCAGTACTTACCCGAAAATCGGATCGTCCTCCATTTCACCGAAACCCATCATGCCGTAGAGAGACATCGTCACTATCACAATTTATCTTCTAGCAGCCCAATGCGACGGACCACCGCGATTTGCTGTGTTTTGACTTGATGAACAATATCGATTGAGTGAGTGGAGCGAATGTACAGAATTATCTAGAAATGCTAGGCAGTGCTAGACGGTGCTAGAGGTGCTACACTTCACTAGACGGCTGTTCGACGTTCTTTCTAGTACAAATGACAATTGACAACTGGCTCAAGCTAGAGCTGTTTGTCGAGTAGTTCGTGCAATTCTTGGAGATGTAGAGGGCGTTGATCACGATGTTTCACATTTTGTAAGGGAACCTTGGTGACAAAGACGTGATGCTTTCTCTATAAAAACATACTATTAAGTTAACATATTGAATATATCACAGTTTACATCAAAAGTTATTAAGGTTTTTACAATAAACTATATCGATAAATTATGCCAACTTCAATGAATTCTACTTTAGTTGTTCCCTCTCCTTAACGTTCTCAAGCTGTTCAAGGTACTCAACACAGTGTTACCAACTCCAAAAAATATTTATCCCTAAACCTATGTCAAAAACCTCTAAAAGCACCATTATTACGTGAAGATCCCCCTAGAAAATAATATATAGGAAAAGCAATAAAGTATCGAACTTGTTACAGTAACCTTATTAATAATTAATATGCAGTTACCCCGTTTACCCCGTCAATCTGGAGAGAAAATCCCTAAGTTGGTAACCGTGCCTCAACATTGTCAAAATGTCAAACGACAATTCTTGAGGTTTTTGAGGCTATGTAGTTTGTTGTTATCGTTACTCGGGTTACTAGTTGTTTTCAATATTTAATAAGAAAATGTCGACAGGTTCAGAGTTTGATTTAATACGCGACGATGTAATGGTAGGTCATACTATAACTAACCTTTCAGCATATTGTCGAACAACTTGTTTCAGAACATACTGCATAAAGAACCTGTTGATAAAGTCCTGCCATGCATCGAAATGTTCAAATCCTCGATTCACACTGACCGAGAAATCAAAACGTCTTTCGATCAAGCATTCCGTAATCATCAACAGCGTATGATCGCAGCGGAAGCCGGCGTAGCTCATTTGGAGAAGTTCATATCACTGAGCATTGAAGCATGCAGAAAAGATCTTCTGTCACCCTCGATTCCAGGCATGCTCCTGAGTGATATATTCGACATGCTGACGTTAGATGACTGCAAGAAAATGTTCCACTACGTGGAGGACCAGGTATCTGTCTGGAAAGAAGAATTCTTCTTCTCCAGCTGCAAAAACACATTACTAAGGATGTGTAATGATCTCCTGCGAAGACTATCAAAATCCAACTCTACTATTTTCTGCGGAAGAATCTTACTGTTCCTTGCGAAGTTCTTCCCGTTCTCGGAGAGGTCCGGCTTGAACGTAGTTGGGGAATTCAACATCGAGAATCTGACTGAGTATGAAACAGAAGGGGACACAAGGGAAGAATCTGTCAGTGAGCCTAGTTCAGGAAGAATCTTCATTGAGTATAGTCTATACTGTAAGTTCTGGTCGCTGCAGGATTTTTTCCGGAATCCGAACCAGTGTTATGACAAAGTCCAGTGGAAAGTCTTCTGCAGCCATGCTACTAGTATTATAACGACCTTTGAAGGGCTGAAATTGGAACACTTGGGTACTAATTCCTGCGAGGGTGGCAAGAATTACTTCTCGAAGTATTTGACCAATCAGAAGTTGCTGGACTTGCAGATGTATGATGTAAACTTCCGACGATTTGTCTTGGTGCAGTTCTTGATTCTATTCCAGTATTTATCTCTAACTGTAAGGTTCAAGAGTGCAACTGCTACGGAGCTACAGCCTGAACAGAAGCAGTTCATCCAAAGCATGAGTGATAAAGTACATGACTTGTTAAAAGAGACTCAACCGAATAGAGAAGAGTTTGAAGCTATTGTGACTGGTATTCTAGCGCGAGAAGAGCATTGGAACATTTGGAAAAACGACGGTTGTCCTGAATTCCGAAAAGCTTTACCTGCTTCTATAATGTCAGACCCCTCGAATGCGAATGCGACGCATCGGAGGCCTCTGGGAGACATCATAAAAGAAGCTCGAGTTAAAGGACTATATCACATGGGTAATTCTGAACTTACCAAGCTGTGGAATATCAATCCCAATAATTTGGAAGCGTGTAAAGCCAAGGATCGAGATTTTTTGCCTACGGTTGATTCGTTTTTCGAGGATGTAGTACAGCAGTTTTCGTATGGTGAGTTGAAACAGAATACACTATTAAAAGACGGCTACGGATGGCGCGCACTTCGATTATTAGCAAAGTCTGAGCACTTCTTCATGTTTACCAATTCTCCAATCCGGGAATTACCGCCTTATCTGGAGAATATGGTGAGGAGGATTGCAAGCGTCAAGGAGGCTTCCACAAGTAACGGGGAGGAGCAAGAAGCTGATTTGTTCCGTCAGACTGAAGAGCCGCCCGAAAGCGAGTTCCAAGTGCAAAACATTCTCCCGTTTCGTGTCACGGTCTTGACTGTCACGCAGTTCCAGAAGATCTCCGCTGCTATTTCTGGTGTCTGGCAAAAACTAGCCCGGAGGCTGGATTTCAATGACGACGAAATCGAGCACATTCTATCCCAAAATCCGGAACCTCTGCAGCAGGCGAAGAGTCTGCTGAATTTGTGGTTTGAAGAAGACGATGATTCGACCTTGGAGAACTTCTTGTATATTCTAGAAGGCTTGAATCTGAAGAAAGGGGCCGAAGAAGTGAAACTGGCTATGGAACAGAACAAAAATCTTACTACAGATACAAGCAAATAGTATACAACACAATATTTTCTAGGGTTAGGTATTATTATATAATTATTATTGAGTAGTTCGGATTAATTGCTATATGATTAATGAAGATGGTCTAGTATTTCTTACGTAAATCAAATAAATATAGTAAAAAATGATGTTTATGTTTATTGCGGAGGCAGATTGCTGCATAGAAACATCCTAGTGCTTTGATTACTAACCCAGCTTATTCTTCGCCTAATTCAGGAAGAATCGTCATTGGGTATAGTCTATATTGTTAGTTCTGGTCACTGCAGCATTTTTTCCGGATTGCGAATCAGTGTTATGACAAAGCCCAGTGGAAACTCTACTGCAGCCATGCTATTAGTATTTAACGACTTTCGAAGGGCTGAAATTGGAACATTTTGGGAACTAATTGCTGCGAGGGTGGCAAGAATTACTTCTCGAAGTATTTGACTAATCAGAAGTTGCTGGTCTTGCAGATGTATGATGTAAACTTCCGACGATTTGTCTTGGTGCAGTTCTTGATTCTATTCCAGTATTTATCTCTAACTGTAAGGTTCAAGAGTGCAACTGCTACGGAGCTACAGCCTGAACAGAAGCAGTTCATCCAAAGCATGAGTGATAAAGTACATGACTTGTTAAAAGAGACTCAACCGAATAGAGAAGAGTTTGAAGCTATTGTGACTGGTATTCTAGCGCGAGAAGAGCATTGGAACATTTGGAAAAACGACGGTTGTCCTGAATTCCGAAAAGCTTTACCTGCTTCTATAATGTCAGACCCCTCGAATGCGAATGCGACGCATCGGAGGCCTCTGGGAGACATCATAAAAGAAGCTCGAGTTAAAGGACTATATCACATGGGTAATTCTGAACTTACCAAGCTGTGGAATATCAATCCCAATAATTTGGAAGCGTGTAAAGCCAAGGATCGAGATTTTTTGCCTACGGTTGATTCGTTTTTCGAGGATGTAGTACAGCAGTTTTCGTATGGTGAGTTGAAACAGAATACACTATTAAAAGACGGCTACGGATGGCGCGCACTTCGATTATTAGCAAAGTCTGAGCACTTCTTCATGTTTACCAATTCTCCAATCCGGGAATTACCGCCTTATCTGGAGAATATGGTGAGGAGGATTGCAAGCGTCAAGGAGGCTTCCACAAGTAACGGGGAGGAGCAAGAAGCTGATTTGTTCCGTCAGACTGAAGAGCCGCCCGAAAGCGAGTTCCAAGTGCAAAACATTCTCCCGTTTCGTGTCACGGTCTTGACTGTCACGCAGTTCCAGAAGATCTCCGCTGCTATTTCTGGTGTCTGGCAAAAACTAGCCCGGAGGCTGGATTTCAATGACGACGAAATCGAGCACATTCTATCCCAAAATCCGGAACCTCTGCAGCAGGCGAAGAGTCTGCTGAATTTGTGATTTGAAGAAGACGATGATTCGACCTTGGAGAACTTATTGTACATTCTAGAAGGCTTGAATCTGAAGAAAGGTGCCGAAGAAGTGAAACTGACTATGGAACAGAACAAAAATCTTACTACAGACACAAGCAAATAGTATAGAACACAATATTTTGTAGGATTAGATGTAATTGTTTAATTATTATTCAGTATTTCGGATTTATAGTACTATGACCATTGAAGATGGCCCAGTATGTCTTATGTAATTCAAAAAAATAAAGTAACGAATGATGTTTATGTTTATTGGGAATGCAGATTGCTGCAAAGAAAAATCCTAGTGCTTTGATTCATAACCCAGCTTATTCTTCGCCAAACGTTTCCCGGAAGCTCGTTGGTACTCGATGCATCCGCTGCCAGTCAGAGGATTGCGTTGAATGTTCGAGCCAGCAAATTGGTACATGGAAGAAGCACCACTAGCTAGGCCCATGCATTCGGGCGTTGCCTCATGCTTCACATCCTCGCTCTGCTCCATGACCGGCTCCTTTTCGGCAACATGGACACTCTCATCTTTCATCCCATCCTTGTCTTCGATTTGCGCAGCGGCTTCGGCAGGCAACGACTCCACCCGGTTGTTGTTCCCCATGCAACCCAATGGGAAGACGTTCGAGTTGGTCGTCTGGCGGCGCGAGATGCGGAAGGACGGCTTTCCGCCCACGCTGAATATTTGGTTTCCGTCGCCAGTGACCTCGCTGGTTTGATTGAAGAATATTTTACCGTGGTCCATTTTGACCAAAAAATGAATAATGGTATAAATCGTACGCGTATCGGAGTGTGTGGCAAGCAGACAGTAAAATTTATTTATGAAATGAAACAAGTGAGGTCTGATTATGCATGTACGACTCGGATTTTTTTCAGAGATATGATGACGATGTGTAATTGTCTGGGTATTTGATATAAATATTAATAAAACAAAATCACTGTCAATCAGCCGATTAAAAAATTACAGTAGTTTAAATGTTTGAGTACTTGTCGTAAAATTTATAGTAAAACTTTCGATAAAAATTAATATTTTCTAAATCCTCTACATATTTCTCTAAATAGACTAATGTAGACTAAGAAATTACTTCATAAATTAATTTAGTATTGATAATTTCAAATGTACAGTGCGTACAATCATAGTTTTAGTAATAACATGTGAAATTTGAGTTTTTTGTAACGGCACGTAATGTAACTCAAACAATTTTTGATAGTTTTATATAAAATTTCAGTGGTAGCTTTAAACTACGTACAGAAATTTCAATTACTCAATATTTACAAATGAAATGAACAATTTATTCCACATTTACTAACAAAAAAATGAAAAATTCCCTTGAAACGTTTAAAAAATCCACAAAAATTAACATTTTCAAAGTCCTGTACGTATTTCTCTAGGTAGACTAATGTAGACTAAGATTCATGTACTCTAGATAATTTCTAACAATAAAATATAGAATTGAGTCATGTAATGTATGTACTCACGACAACAGAAGTCCCGAAGTCAATTTTCGTAATTTCTGTCATCCAACGAACAAGCCTTAACAGTAAAATAGTACAAATTCTCAAAACTACACAATACAATACATATATAGATAGAGCATTGCATGTATCTTTGGCACAAATTAGTTTATTTGATTTTTATGCTTACCTAGCATATGTATATGTAACGAATCCCCATAAACGAATTTTTAACCCGTCCCGAGAGCTACGAACATCAGGGTTCTACTTATTTTAATGATATTACATCATTAAGATGTTAACAATTACGTACTGTAAACTACAATAGTCAGTTTCACTGAATTTTCTTAGTCGTGTCTGTCGGAATTCTCGTTTCACGTCTAGTGGTACTTTTGAGGTAAAATATTCCACCGAAATACATCACTATACCGATGATTATACCCAAATGGTAAATGGAATTGTAATAATACAGAACCCAGTCGACAGTCAAGTAATGGAACGCAATCGCCAAGTAGGAGAAGAAGAATCGTGATATGATTAGCATTATCCACTCGTTGATATAACGAATCTAAAACAGGCGTAAAAATTGTATTAATATTATACACTCTTACAATTAATATAGGAGGAAAGGGAGTGAAATGGGCTCTGAAGGAAGATGATTTAAAGAAAATCATTGAAATTTTTTTGTATTCCATTTTCTTGTACGTCTGTTGTTTCCTGAACAGCAGAGGTCACAGGGTTCATACCAGGAGAGTTGCATGAAAAACCGACGCGAGCACTACACACTACCTCATATAAAAACCTATGGGGAGATACAAAATTAATTGAAAATGCGGTTTTGTACTCCATTTTACTCTACATATCATTCACCTATAGTTTTTTGCCGTTTATCGATAGTGGCAACCAGCATTTCAGTAAGATAGTGTGTAGTGCTCGGGTTAGTTTATTATTAGAAGAAAATGTGGGACCTGATGAGTTTGTTGAACAACCAGAAGTCACAGGGGTCATATCAGAAAAATTGCATAAGAAACTGAAGCGAGCACTACACACTACCTCATATAAAAACCTATGGGGAGATACGAAATTAATTGAAAATTCGGTTTTGTAGTCCATTTTACTCTATAAATCATGCGCCTATACGTCTCTTAGCAAAGTGTGTATACGTGTTTTTTTTGTCTGTCTGTCGATATTTTCAAGCAGCATTTCAGTAAGATAGTGTGTAGTGCTCGCGTCGTTTATTATTACAAGAAAAATGGTGGAAGTCTTGAGTTTCCTCAACAGTCAGAAGTCACAGGGGCTATTTGAGGAAAGTTGCATGAAAAACGCGAGCACTACACACTGCCTCCCTTAAAATCGTATACTGAGATACTTTTCTAACAGATCACGTACAAAAAGTATATGAATCCGTAAATTCTGATTCATAATCCATAGTATAGGTTGAAACTCACCGTCCCTGTACGGTCCTGGAGTAGGATTTTGGCCCAAACTCCATCAAGTGGCAAGACAAATGGTGCGCATCCCAGACATACATAATGACCCAGACAAATTCCATGCCACATGGCAGACATTACCATAGTTACCAGTGTGCGATACTGTTTAAGAGGAAACCGCTTGTAGATGTAAGCAGCAAGCCAGTATTGAACAGCTGTGTTCCATGCCCTCATGCCTTCTTTAAACGTCGGAGCAAATTCGGTTCCCCAGGCGTCTACAGCATCTATAGAGGTGAAACTCATCTCTGTGGATGCACATTGCTTCTCGTTCTGAGCCCTACAATCACTACGTTTTGTATATCTGTACAAATTGGTGAAAACCAGTACTACTCACAATATAACCAAATTCTGGAAGTTTTTCGAAGGTCCGCCACCACTTTTAGGTTCGGTGAAGACAGGATAAGCACCCACACCAGCCATGATGCACGCACATTCTGATAGAGCAAACCCGATGAAGAGACGCATTCGGAAGGCGAAGAAAACTGGCCAGATATACATTAAACGGTAGAACACAGAGCGTTCAAAGAAGAACTCATCTGTTTTGGCATACTAGGATGAAAACATATCAATAAAAGTCACAAAATGATGTCAGGCACACAAAAAACCCACCGAGAATGGGAAGTACGTAGTTGCAAGTAAGTATAGTACAGCGTACAAAGGAATCCACTGCAGTTTGGACACAAGTGCCTCCTTATAAGGAGCATACCCACTGAATGGTTTGCTGTAGTAATCCCTGAAGGTCCGATACCTAATAAAAGGTCCTGTGAGCACCCCAATATAATTGAAACTATAGTGAAATAACTCAGATGTATCTACAGAGAAATCATCATAAAGAATCTCCGCTTTCTCTTCCTCTGTGCAGTCCCCTGCTTGTTGTTTCTTCTTATCAGTGAAGACTTTGTTGACGTCAAAAGCAACCGACACCATCCTCAGTGTAAGCATCATCTGCACCAAATTTGTGTGGCTTGGAGGATATGGAATCCCGAAATACTCGGTTGCTCGGAAGAATATCAAGTAGGCGAAGGAAAATACAATGCTGAGGATGTGACATTTTCTATAATCATCACAATGGAATTAACTATAAATAGACAGTATATGATGTACATTATAAAGCACACCTTTTGTCACAATATAAAATAAATGCTGTATTGACTGCAAAGAAGACCAGATTATGTATTATATGACATCCAGACACTACCAGAACGATGAGAATGCCGATAATCGTTCCAATCCGTTTTTGTTGATGTCTATCTTCGATTTGTTTGTAAAAATGCCCAAAAATCACACTGAATATCAACAAAGAAAGGTAGATTATGTCTTGAACATCCATCTTTCTAGTTTTCTAAGGTTTCTAACGTTTCTAAGCGTATTAAGAAGTGTGTTTTAAGTAAAATAAGTAAAATGTTCAAAGGTTATCCTAAAAATCAACAAACACTAATTTCTTAGTTCAAAGTCGAGACGCATACGGCGCTGGTACAGCTGTTTATATTCAAATATGAATAGAAATAAATACTAATATAAAGTTAGTATACATCATTTTATAATATATATAATAAAATACGTAATTCTTTAAAATTTATATAAATGTGTCTTCAAAATTATGAAATGTACTCATGTACTCATTGACAGGCAACTTAATATACACCAACTTAACTGCGATTGTTTCTGTCTACTGTCGCCGCGAGCGCTGCAATCGTTATTTAAAATTAAAAAAAAGCATTAATAGTTAATAATAGTATGTAAAATATGGAAGAAAATAAATAGACGGAATATAAATCAAATTTAGTATAAATTATTATTAAATAATATTAATGAAACGCATAAATTGTTTGTAGGAAGATTAAAATTCATTAGTTTTAGTATAGGCAACTTTATATACATAAACTAGATATGTTAAACTCAATAGTACAATTGATTCTGCTTAATGTCGTCGCACATTTATGGCACTGCAGTCGTTATTTGAAATTTAAAAACTAATTAACAGTGAAATGTGGAAATACGGAAATACGGAAAGAAAAACGAAAGAAAAATTACGTAACAAAATCTTGAATTAATTGTGTAATATTTCCCTTTTATCCCGTATTAGTTGAAATAGACATATAATATTTGTATAGCACATTTTCCGCTTTAATTAAGTTTTTATGATTTCATACCTGAATTCATGTAAATTACTGCCTCCCCATACGTTCAACTTTCCCAACATAAAAAGAGAAAACGCGTTGGTCATTACTACGTGCAATTCCGTGAGTCTAATTAAAACACACTAATTAGTGTTTCATTGCAAGCTTTTTTCTTGAATGGAGGAATGTTACTAGTCCGAAGTTGCTAACCCGACTTATAACATTGCAATGTTTTTTAAATATAACTACTTAACAATATGCTACATTTGCAAATTAATTCGCAATTTCGAAATGTTATAAATGTGTGAAAAAGTAGAGGACGGAAGTTACAAAGCATAACAATAGATATGTAGCTACGTGTCGGCTGGTCGGACATTGGATGTTCATTCTAAAAACACAATTTATTCTGGAATTGTTTGATTATAGGCAATGTGTGTCAATACGTATTAATCGATTTGGTGCGCAATTTGACAAATTGCTGGATTTTGATTGTGTACTTCTGCCAAAAGGTTGGAAAACGCATTAATCACACATATAAAAAAGATATGATATGAATTACAAATACGTGTTTCCACAAAATAAATAACACGCTAACTAAATAAATCTACTTTATCTGTGATATACTTTGTGTGCGGTAATTAATGTTGATTCAAGTAATTTTATAAATGTACCAGACACGTGCAATGAGTGGATGATAACTCAAACGCAAATAAAATTGTTTGGGATTACACCTACAGTCAAATCCCTCTTATAGAGAACGTGGATGGATCACGCGATTTTTGGTCGTTATATCCGAGTACGAGTACCGAGTACGTGGTTGAAAGACTTCTTAAAAGAAGACATTTGCGGTTGTACTGGGTACAACCTATCATGATGTTTATTATAATGACTAGATAAGATTGTCCTGAGGTCGAAATTCTACCACAAAACGTAATATTGACCGGATAGATCTTCAATAGAGGGTCGGACCCCGTTTCTACAGTTCAGATATAAACAACAACTTTTAAATTTAGTTCCTAGAATTTACGTTAGGTAAGGACGTTTATTATAATGATCCTCATTTGTATAATCGGCAGTTTAGATAAAGCTAATCGGATAATCGGGAAATACCTCTATTGCTTTATGGGGTGAAGGAGGGATAGAAATGGAGAGGAACGGATAGGAAAGAAGAGGGAGGGATTGGAAGGAAGAATGATAGGAAGGAAGGAGAGATAGGAAGGAACAGGGATATGGGTGTAGAGATGGAGAGGGGGTATAGGGATAGGGTATGCAAGGATAATGAGGGAGCACCTTTATTTGGTTATAGGGTGAAGAGAAGGAAGAGGGAGGAATACGAAGGAAGAAGGTTATGGGTATAGGGACGGAAAAAGGGACTAGGGAAGGACTACGGAAGGGAGATGGCGAAAAGGAAGATAAAGAGGTTAAATAAAACGCGATCACATAACCGGGAAGGACCTCTATTTGGTAATGGGGTGCGGGGGAAAGAGAAAGGAAGAGGAAAGAATAATGAGAAATAGGAAGCAATAGAGATATGGGTATAGGGATGGAGACGGGGAATAGGTAGAAGATATGGAATGGAGGTGAGGGTGAAGAAGATAAAAAGGCTAGATAAAGTGCGATCGGGTAATCGCATAGCTCCTCTATTTGGTTATAGGGTGAAGGAGGAAGAGGAAGTAGAGATAGGAATAAAGAGGGCTATGGGTACAGGGATGGAGACGGGCAATAGGGAGAAGATAGGGTAGGGAGGTGGGGGAGAGGAAAATAACGAGGATAGATAAAGGCCGATAATTGGAAAACACCTCTATTTGGTTATAGAGCCAGGGAAAGAGAGAGGAAGGAAGAGGGACGGATAGGTAGAAAGAGCGATATGGGTATAGGGATGAAGAGCAGAATAGGGAGAAGGCAGGGAAGGGAGGTGGTGCAGAGAATGATCAAGAGGTTAGGCAAACCGCCATCTAATAACCGAGAAGCACTTCTATTTGGTTTTAAAATGAACGAGGAATAGAAAGGAAGAGAGATATGGGTATAGGAATGGAGATGGGGATTAGGGAGGAAGTAGGGAAGGGAGGTGGAGGAAAGGAAGATAAAGAGGTTAGATAAAGCGCAATCGGATAATCGGGAAGCGCCTCTATTTGGTTATAGAGTGAGAGAGGGATAGAAAGGAAGAGGGATATGGGTATAAGGATGGAGAAGGGGAATAAGGCGAAGGTAGGGATGGGAGGTGGTAGAGCGGAAGATAAAGAGATAAAGAGATAAAATTCCACGGATAATCGGGAAACACCTCTTTTTGGTTTCTGGATGAGCGAGGAATAGGAGGGATATGGGTATAGGAATGGAAATGGGGATTAGGGAATGAGTTGGAAAAGGAGGTGGATGAAAGGAAGATAAAGAGGTTAGTTAAAGTGCGATCGGATAATCGGGAAACACCTCTATTTGGTTAGAATGAGAGAGAGAGAGGAAGAGGGAGGGATAGAAAGGAAGAGGGATATGGATATAAGGATGGACAAGAATAGGAAAAAGTTAGGGATGGGAGGTGGTACAGAGGAAGATAAAGAGGTTAGATAAAACTCCATCGCAATATAGCGCAATCGGATAATCTGGAAGCACCTCTATTTGGCTATAGAGTGAGATAGAGGGAGAGAGGAAGAGGAATAGGAGGAATAGGAAGGCAGAGGGATATGGGTATAAGGATGGAGAAGGTAGGGAAGGGAGGTGGTAGGGAAGAAAATAAAGAGGTTAGATAAAGCGCGATCGGATAATCGAATAATCGAACGTAGGGAAGGTCAGGGAGGTGGGGGAAAGGAAGATGTAGGGACATAGGGAAATAGGATGGACGAGGCACCTAGTACTTGAGCTATAGCGAAGCGCAGCCGGATTTTTAATCTCTTATAGTTTTTGAAGAAAAGACCCAAACGAATCCAAATTACGACTATATAATTGTGCCGAAATGATTCATTAAGTTGGCGCATATTGCTTGGTAAACATTTACCAGCTCAAATTTTGTTGATGCAAAAAATACATTAAAAAGTCGTCAAAACATAAAATAAAACAAATTTTACGGCAAATCAGAGAGTTTCATGTTACAATTGGATTGTAATTATTGGCCAATCATTTGAGTAATTGACGCGTAGTTCGTGCGTATGTAAATAAAAAAATCTATACCTAATAGAATATCCAAATCCGGTCATTTGATTCGGCGATAATAGGGTCTATCGGCTGTATCCCATCACCGAAGATGACGTCGCCTCCACCGCCTCCACCGCCGCGGATGCGACGTGAAGGTATATACCCGCCTCCGAGCTGCGCAGCTTTTCACGCCGTCACTCCGCAGACGCCATCGACCGACCAGAAACAGTGCTATCCTGCCGCTGAACGCAACTGCGCTCGCGAACGTTGCAATTCCGCGAACACGACTTTGACTTTAGGTCGCAAGGCAAATATTGCCGAAGACATATTTTGATCGCAGTGAGACACATCTGATCGCAATTACCCGAATTCGACGTGGTACCACGAGCTGTAAACTTATTCACGTACATAACTTGTTGCGCCAATATTCAACAGGAGAAAGGACCAAAGTAAGTCAAACTTATTTGTAAACAATAAGATGATGTATAGCATATAAGAATGTTTTTGTTGTGATTATCTTTCCCTTAAATTCTACTACAAATTTATGTTTTGCTTAAAAGTAAAGAAGTTTATTGGGTGTCTGTTGATTTTGTTTTAAAGTCATGCTTGCTGAGTTATGAAACCGTTTAACAACGTTTTGTCGATCGTAAAGTTATTGTAGTGCATTTATTAATATTTTATCATTTTGCGAAGACAATTAGAACGAGATATTGAATTCTATTTAATGTTGTATCTATCTACACGATCTGAAATTATCAGCAACACGATCCACCAATAGCGATGTTACGTGATATCGCGAGTAAGTGGCTCCGTCCAATGTTAATAATTTTACGACATTGCAGTTATTTCAAACAAAAAGTTTCTTTACGTGCCGTCGCGGACTTTAGTCTGAACATTACACATTTTCCGTATTCCAAAACAACTGAACTTTTAATGTATGCATCTTCATAAAAATAAAGATACATGTGAACCTCAATAATTCGAACGTTAGTTTCTTGGTAATAGAAATCTCCTTGATTTCACAATAGATTTGACTACATTAGCAGTTTGTTAAAAACCAAATAACGATGTATTAACCCCCTCCCCCCCTTTTCCTACCATTTCCTATTTGAAACAAAAAATTGGAAGATTTGTGAATATCTAATTCTTTTGTAGAATAAAATTCAATCTCCACCTTTCTGTATTTCATTAAAATAAAAAGTAGAAAATACTAAAAATTTGGTTCTAAATTCCAACATTTTCTTCCCAAATTTCGATAAAGTCACGTTTTGCTCATACCAGACCAAATTAAATCGAATTGTGATAACTGTTTTCCGAAATCTCTATGGTTTTAGAGCGTTGTAAATTTTTATCCGTCGCATTTTGTCTAAAACTATAAACGGCCAAACGGTTTTTAATATTTGTATCAGCAAGGGCTGGTATGGTGTACATAAAAATTTCAAGTTGAAGAATAGTAAATTTATCAATGGAAATAAATTTTAAAAAGTGTCGAAAAGTGATCCTCCAGCAGGACTCGAACCTGCAACCCTTTGAAGTTCGGTGCAAACCATCAAGAGGAAGATAGCCTAGACTATTTAGAACGACTTGGACCAAAATCATTTTAGTTTCACAGCTGTTTTCTTATCTAGCTTTTACCGGTTTTCGAGAAAAATCCCGAGATAGCTCAATTAGTTGTAGATAATGGGCAGTTGGGATGTTTTACACGTGGTTTTTTATTGTATTTACATATTATACTAATAGAATAAAATTAAAAACACTTGATTCATCAACCCAACTGGCCATTATTTACAATCAATTGAAGTATTTCGGGATTTTTCACAACAACCAATAAAAGCTCGATAAAAAAATCCGTGAAACTTGGACTGAAATTATGATTGCTAAAATGGTTCCAAATGGTCTAGGTTACCATCTCCTGGAAGCTTTGCATCGAGGTTCAAATCACCCATTATCGGGTGTTTCTCCGCATTGTCAGGTTGTGGTTCTGAGAATGCTTTTTTCGGCAAAGTCTCATTTGCCATCTTCACAAATGAGTTGTTGACACTGTAACAGCTCGAACACAACTGAGAATTACTTCAAGTGCAATTTTCCGTATAATCTCGTAATAGGTCTGTTGATCACTACCTGCTCTGGGCGGATTAAGTCATTAACGGTAATTTTGGTGTTCGTTAGTTCCGAAATATCGAAATTTTCTCACATTTCAACCCGCGGAAACCTCAAAACTCATTTTGAATTTACCTCTAGCATTTCTATCATAATTATAAACAGCTCCACCACTAAATGCTAAATTACATTACTATTACAATATTATATACCATATCTATATAATTAATATAGAGTGAAATATAAAATAAGAAAGATTTAAGTGTGCATCGCCTTCCCAATGTTGATTAAACTTTCAAAACTGTTATTGTACCTTTAAGCATGCATTAATCAACATCATGAATAAGACCAGTATACCAGAGGTTCCCAAACCATCTATTTACACCTTATCTATTACATTATTCGATTTATTTATTAAAATATCTAATATTAAATACTTTTAGTCATATCACAAGGTTCCTGTAGCTATAAATACTTAATGCAATAATAATTAATTATTCATTTTCTTCCTCGATAATGAAAGAGACCCCATTGAAAAATCCGGGGCTATTTCCTCTAAAATATTATAGTATACCAAATATCTTAATAAACTTTATTAAAAGGTAGATAAAATTAAGCTATAGATAAAAATTATCTATATACTACAGGATCAACACCGTAATTTAGCATAAAATTTGTTATCTTAGAAGTAACTTCGTAAAGCCAAATGGAAATCAAACACAATTTTCTCAGATTGGATTAATTGGATTAGAAATGATATAGAATTCCTAATGTTATGTTTATAATTTGCAGTTCCGTACATATGATAATAATAAATAACTGTACGGTGCATAACTTTGAGTACATGAATAATTTCATGTCGTCGGACACAGGATGTGGCTGGTTTTTTTCCGTCCCGCGGCGGAAGTTCCTACCGAGCGCGGTGTATCCTCTTAATTGCGCCGCCGCCGCCGCCGCCACCAAGCGCCTTTGGTGTCGGTCTCATGACAGCAATACCGCCACATACATGAATATAATAATTTGAGATCTTAGCACCAGCAGCATCTTTAAACATACCTACTTGTAGATAAGTACATTTAATAACGTATCTAAGAAAAAAGACGTTCACAGGCGGTGTGGTCAATAGCCAAAGGTCCTTAAGTTGAGCGCAATCCTGACAAACACCACACTGATTGAATTAGCTGATTGGGGAAAGACAAACGAGCGCTGCGCGTACAATTACGTTTGTTTGTAGTCGCCGCAAATTTTACACGACTGTGGTTGGATTATATATGGTTATCGATTGACGGAGAGGCTCTAATATGATAATAGGGGAACCACAGGAACAACAGCGACGTTCCTAACTGAATTATGCACTAACTAACCTTCGCGAAGGCATTCAAAAATCGTGGGACAATCAACAAGTTCTATTCTTATATTCTTCTATGTTACGGTAGAAGAATTTGTAGTATTTTATATATGAATAGAGTAAAACGGGGGAACTTGGGACGCCTTTTGAAAAATATTCGTCACCTCTTT
>JAODVP010007324.1:0-17061 GCA_025400035.1 Tetradonia laticeps
GCTGAGAGCACCTCTAAATAAAACAACCTTGCATACTAACCAACAAATGACGTAATGTTTTCCCCTTACCCTGTACTTCGTCATGGCCAAGTGAGATCACCTAGGATTTAATATCCTCGATCTATACGTGCTTATATTAGACAAAGTTTTGACATAATCTACTATGTGGCAGATATTATGGACATTGCTGCTTATTGAGTCAATAATAGAGTGATGTAAAAATTTCGACGTAATCTTTCAAAAGTTGTTCTGCCGATAAAATAAAATTTTCTTGCTGCACGTAAAATTTGGAAGATAAAATCGTTACTGCACAGAAGATCAGAATAAAATATTGATATGACTGCTTATCCAAATTGTCTTTTAAAATTACAGGCCGTAAATACAACAAAAAAGTCCTAAACTGGTATTAATAGTTATACATTTGGCCAGTCAATATAACTTTAATAAGTACATATGAAATGCTGTAAAATGGCAAAATGGATAACTATCTATTAATACCAACGGATATCTCAAGTTCCGCCTTGTCCCAAATCTAATCTCATTGCGGACATGGGCTGGCTTCTTTGAGGAAACTAACTATCTATCTAGACTTGGCCCATTTTTAATGGCAATTTTTTGTGAGATTTTCATTTTACAAAGTATATTTCACTTGATTTATTAGTTTAGGCTTTCTAATGCCAGGTTATACCGGCAGAATTTAAGTTTTAGATCGACCTAAGCTCAGTCCAGCTCGTTGCCGTGCAACGGTACATACGGTACATACTCTTAAATCCTGGCGATCCTGGCTAAGCTGGAGCTTACCACTGATAGATGTAGCCTCGGTGGCGCATTGGTCAGCAGCGTCGTCCATCAAGCGTACGCTGCCTTAGAATGTCGTTCAAATTACAGCTGCCTTGCTGGTGATAGACAATGTGTTGCTGGGGTTGCCAGGGGGAAAGTACGGTCTCGGTCATTGAATTGAAAAATTCTTGGTCAGGGTTGGTTGCAGTAGTCCTCCTGCAAGGAAGTTAGTACAATGGGCACATTCTCACGTGGCCCAAGTGCTGCCAGATAGTTGTTTGGCATCCCGAAGGATAGATAGATACCACTGATAGATGCAGCCGGGCATTATCTACGTGATATTACGGCCGGGAACACTCCTATAATTTGCTTCATACGCAGTAAGTCAACTTGTTAACAGTATGCGCGTTACTAGCATTTTTGTGTTGTCGGCGGAAGATGCAGTTGACGAAATGGCATATGGTAAAGAGTAAAAGACTTCATTGAATTTTTATATATTTTTTCATATTATGTACTTATGAACGACACACGGTCGTATTCTCAATAAGCATTAATCGATATTACAGATACAGGTTCAAGTAGACTCTTTAAAGGTGCGCCTTGCTAATCATTCTTGCAAATATATTATAATATATATCTTAACATCAAAGTACATACAC
This sequence comes from Tetradonia laticeps, assembly GCA_025400035.1. Taxonomy (NCBI): domain Eukaryota; kingdom Metazoa; phylum Arthropoda; class Insecta; order Coleoptera; family Staphylinidae; genus Tetradonia; species Tetradonia laticeps. The sequence continues at coordinate 1,440 of JAODVP010007324.1, forward strand.
GAAATATATACATTTACCAATTTTCGCACCTGCTGCATCATTATTGAATCATTTCATAGTATTTATTTTATATTGTAACTTAGCCTAACTACCTATTGGTAAAGCATCAGAATTCGAAGTGTTCAATAGAAACTAACGTAAAAAATACCCAACAAATGAAAACACATCGGAATTGAAACCTGTGCACGTACATATTTGTACTTAAATATGTCCTATCTTCTGCCCAAACCGCATTCCATATTAGAATTTGTTAGCACTACTTATCAATCTAATAATTTTGGAAATATCCTAACAACAATCACAAGATACTGAAAATCACCTACAACGTAAATATGAAAACACATTTGGGTAAAATGAAATTGTGGCCGGACTACTCATCATCGCAAATTGTGGATGAATTGAAACACATCCCTTAGTCAATGTTGTTGAAGAAACCTCAGTCGATATGTATGCAAACACCCAGTCATACATATCGTCTTCAACACACTAAAGCTTATTACAGAGAATGAATCAAATACATTTTAGACTTGCCAGCCACTACTAGTAGATTTGCATCATAAGGAAATCAAAATCTAAAATCTCTATCTTATGTTACAATTTTTGCATTTATATATTATGTATAGTAATTGTAATATAAGTTACAAGAAAATACTTAAATCGTATTAACTATAGATTCGTTATCTCCTTGCCCTCTTTATTATAATCATTTTGTTTAATTAGTTTAATTTGCTTTGTTAAATTTTTAATTCAAGTGGAAACCTTTTTCCTTAGTGGCGGCAAGCAGTCTTTCTCTTAAAATATCTTCGGTGGGATAATCAGGTAGTTTTAGATAATGCACACAAGTGTTAACCGACGGATATGACCCTTCTCCTGCGTCCACCTTTCGTACGACCGTCAGTCGAGGGTAGAGGTTCGCCAGACCTCCAGGTGGTAATGAGCTGCATCCCGTGGTAAATTGAAGAAAAGCTTTCCTCTCCTCTGGCGACATTTCCAGGAGAACGTTGACGAAACGAATAAAACCAGGACTAAAAAATACAAGATTTTTAAGCGTCTCATAAGCCACTGTAAATATCCGTAAAAAGATATGAAAAGTATATTATTACCTATCCTTAGTGTACCCAAGTTTTGGCTCAGTATAATTAAGAAGATCCTCCCTTGTCCATTGAGGTTTTTGGTCACCACACAGCATCACACGCATCTCATCAGGACTAAACGCTGAGAGCTTTTCCATTGGGAACACCACATTGAATCCTTTGTGGAAAGCCTCCAACTGCCGACTAATACCCTTATCCAAACAAAACGCAAGGGTGAGATCGACGTACTCTTCGACATTCTCTATATTAACTTCAATATCGGCTCCGTTCGGAACGAGATCAACTGATGAAAAACCAAACACACTTGAGCTAGGCGCATATGTAAATGTTAACGCAAGATCCTCGAGTACAACTGGCCCGGACGGATGATTCAAACACAAATTTTGTATCTGATGCGTCATGGCCTCTGTGGATAGCGTGTGATCCTGCATAATTAGTTGTTTTTGTTTAATAAGCTCCTGTATCTGCTTCAAGAAGTTGGCGCGGATCATATCGATGTTGATGAGATCATCTTGCCCTAATATTGAAGCATACCAAGCACGCTTGTCGTCAAATGTGAATTTCGGCGGATCCAACTCAAGTTCCTTTTCACTTTCTTCGGAAATAAGACTGGAAGTCATAATGTCCTCGTCTACTTGACGTTTGGTGTAAGTTGGGAATCCTATACGCTCATTGACTGTATTCTGGATCTCACCATGACACATCAGCTTGAGGAAACTTTGCGATAGAGGCAAATCAACAAGTCGGTTATCCTGCAGTACCTTAGCGAGGAACACACCCAGGAACCAAAAGTATTTTACCGCTTTATCACAGACGTCCGAAGATTGCGGCAGCGGTGCTGGGAAGAGTCCATCAGCGCGCTGCACATAATACCCGGGTGGTTTTGCCCCTTCGCCAAGATCAACAGTTGTCTCTGGTACGGTTGGATCATCATCACAAATCCACATACGTAAGTCGCGGCGTTGCAATTCAGCCGCAATTAACGCGTAGAATTCAAGTGTAGGTCCAAGACCAGTACCCTCTTCTCCTTGAAATTCCACTTCTAGAATGGATTTACGATCACAGTGTAGTTTCATAACTTGCATTCCCCAATCCAACAAAGATTCTCCTAAAATCAATGTAAAAAAATGTACCTTACGAATTATAATGCTTTTGTATCATAATATTGATAAATTACCTCGGGGAACCTTAACGCGTTCATGTTTTAACCTCCCAACCCGGAATTCATGCGGATCATCCCTCCTAGGCGATAAACCCGGCGCTCTCTGGCGTTCAATGGTAACATCTCGTTGTGTCTGCAGCCATACAATACTCCTAGATGCACCAAACGCAGTGCAATTGAAGTAAAGTTGACGAGTTTCAAATGGAAACAGGAACGGACATGAGTGATTCAACTCCTCGCACCACACGGGCAAACTAGAGCTGGACAACACTAAGGGATCCTGAATTTGTTGCAGCAACTTATTAGTAATCTTCTTACTACTAAACTCCTCCGGAGTAATTTCCATCCTGTCAAACTGATTCATCGCTTGCTCATCCCCAGATGCAGTAATGACAAAAAGATGTCTCAATAGCTGCAACACGTCCTCCACAGTACAGCTGGATACAGAAGGAGTACCTGGGATCGGCGTACTAGGTGACAACGTCGTACCAGCTACGGAACTACTACCACTCCTAGAATATAACGTAACTACCGGTGTTGTCCGACCATCCTCTTCCGCTAAGCCATCTTCCTTCACTTCTTTGTACACAATCACATATGTCGGCTCCCAGATACGACGGAGTTTCTCCTGTCGAGATCCCAGCTCAGTGAGCTGCACCAGCTCTTGCACAGCCTTAAATATCGTCCATGTCGAATCATTCAACTCTACCTCCACATCTGGAATTCCTGGAAGGTTAGGACCTCTCAACACGAGCTGTAACCTTGGTTGAGGTAGCAAGTCAAACTCAGTGGAACACCCACTCTCCACTTGACCAGGTGCTGGCACTTCAAGATCAGTAGTTTGGTTCACATTAGTCCTACCTGGTCGTGGATCAAACGCTGGGATAAGAGCAGAGAACTGTCGCTTTAACACAAACTCATCGTCCCAAGACCGGCGTTTACTTGGACGCGCTTCATATCCTGCATCTTCTTCCATAAACGCAAGCAAATTACGTGAAACCATAACCTCTTCGTAATCAGCATCATCTTCGTTTTCTTCGTCGTCATTTTCGTCATCTTCTGCCATATCCTCGTCATCATCCAACTCGGCCAATAAAGTAGGAGCTTTGCAAGACTCCAGGAAATCTTCTAGTGAGACTTGTTCACTGTCACTACTTGTAGACGTTAAACTCATAGTCAACGCCTGACTTAAGCCTTGTGCAGCAGCTGTAGTTGTGGGAATTCCACATGGTGCTGGATTATTGCTAGTCGACAAGCTCGGATAGCTTTGCGCAGTGCTTAACAACCCACTGGGGAAATTACTAGATAATGCCAGTCGTACTAGACTAGTCACCGAATTGGGACCGCGGGGATAAATATTCGCGTTTGCGTTGTTCTGTGCATTTGTCGTTATCCCAGTCGCATTGTTAGTGTTGGCATTTGAATTAGAAGTAGTTGATACTGAACCTAATGTTCTCCTCCTAGCCAGAGCAGCGAAAGTCTCCAAAAGGCTAGCAGTTGATGAAGGTTCAATTTGATTACCTGCATCTGTTGTCAAATTAGGCACGCTAACGCTCATAGGATTTGTGACTACAATGGGACAGTTGGAAGAATTCCTAGCATTATTAGAACTAGTCACTGATGATTCTTCCGTCGGCTCATCTGACTTCCTCTTAGTAGTTGCTTCCTGTTCTACAGCTATTTTTACCCCGGGTGCATTTTGATTTTGTGCACTCAGATTACCAATTGGGTTCTGCGCGGTACCTACTCCCAAATTCAAGAGTTCGCCCGACAAAAAGTTGTTAGTGTTGTTCCTCAAGATGTCAGTACCTTCACGGATCTTATCCAGCGCCTCAACGAAACTCTGGGCGGTAGCTGCAACAACCTGGCTGGTTTTTGACCTGGCTTTGTTGAGATTTGAAGAATTAGGTTTTGATTCACTTTGACTATGTGACTGACTCGTTGCCTGCTCATCACAGAACTTCTTAGGTACATTGCTAGGTTTAGAATCGGTTAAAGTTAAACTTTCTACGATTGTAGCCAAGTCGCTTGAAACGGAGTTGTTGATAGCCGATAGATCGTGATGAGGATCTCTCAAAGGATGAACAACGACGGATAACTCCGAGTCATTATTAGCGGCTTGACTTTCCGAAGTAACAGACACAATTGCTTTAGCTTCCGCCCGAGCTACAGACAAGACACTCTCAGCTATAGTTTCCGCTGCTTGTTTGGCCGCTAAATTATCAGCAGATGCTGCTTGTTCGGTAGAAGCAACAGACTTCACGTCAGTAGCCTCAGGTAAACTTGGAGTAGAACTGCTCTTCCTACTAGTCAAGACACTTTGCTTATCTTTGTCTTTTTTGCCAGCTGGCGTTTTATTTTGAGCTAAAGCCAAAACTTCCGCCTCGTAGGTGTTAGAAAGTCTCAAATCGTATTTACCTTCGGCTCCCATACGGTAGGAATTAGAGCCGCCATGATCCCAAGTAACATCTATCCACCCACTGTGTATCTCTCCAGTGACAGTTCCTTCACCTTGCGGTGTCCCATCCTGATCACGCCACTTCCAGTCCATTCCACGTATGACTCTTGCCCCCACGGTAATGTGTTTCAACATTTGCGTCTTCAAAATTTTCCTTTGTTTCTTCAAATGCGCATCTGCTTCCTTTGCAGCTTTGCCTAAATCCTCACAAACTTGTGTGATCTGACCATAGATTTCAAAACCAGAGAGAGACAGATAATGTGTTTGTCCAGATGCGTTTTTTCCTGCTTGTTGTATCCGCACATGCCTCCACCCTTGGTACTCATCAGCCGGGACTGTAATGGGCCAAGTCCAAGTGGACCCTGGTTCGTTTAACATTGTATCATCTGAGTGGGAAGATAATGTGGTCCAGGTAATGCCATCTCGGGACATTTGAAACAACCAATTCCGAAGAGCCGAACGACCGTAACCCCGCGCGTGTCTTAAAGTGTAACTGGTTGGAATCACAAAGAGACCTAAATCGATACTAAACCACGACTTTTTATCATCATTCGTGTGGCAATTCAATGCAGATGAGTCTCGTGAGAGAATATCTTCAACTCTACCATACGGTAAGTTTCTTCCATCCGAACTGGTGACTGTTACAAGACCATACTGCGCTGGATTAACCCATTCAGAACTAGTCCGCCCGTTTGTCCCAACAAAAAAGATAATTCCATTCTCGTCGAAGTCATGCGAGTGCTTAAATGTGTGATACTTTTGATCCTTCACCTTTTTAAGGAATTGGAAAGTACTCCTGTCGAAATCATACCACTGCTTAGCAACCATCTTCAATAAATACCTCTCCAATTGCGCGACGGTACTCAAAGGTTCCATTTTAAGCCCTCGTCCAGTCCTGTCAATCAAAGTGCTTTCACCTGGTGCTTTCTCCAGGCGAAAACGTAGACGCCGAGTTAGAATCTGTAAACCATAACCAGTCCCCGGTGTGTCATATAAGTAAACTGGCAATTTTTCAATACTCTCCAACACTGAGATCAACTTATGAACAAGAATAAGGATAGAATTTTGTCCTTCGTTGATTTGTTCCTCGAAACATTTCTTGAATACCTGTACTCGCTGCTTCTGATACTTGTTACTCTTTGATGACTTGAGCCCTTGGTCCCAGTAACTTGTAGATAATAATGAGAGCAATGCCTGGACCAATCCAGAACTGTGTAGTTCATATGCGCTGACAACACCGTCTTCCTTCAAAATCTGTGTCAATTCATCTAGTGCGTTGCGGAGAATCTCCCGCCATGAATTACCTCCGTCTCTGTTATTACCATAGGTGCACTGCTTCTGACATGCACGTTCAATGTGAGCGACGATGTTACCCAACTTCGCGACTACACCACGTGGCTGAGCCTGCGCAGCCTTAAAGTACTGATCATAAAGCGACTGCGCCAAGTTCTTCACTTTTTGCTTAGTGGCTTCCATCTTAGATCTCAGTCTCTTCCCTCGTTTGCTCGCCCAACCCGCAGCAAATTCAGGACCTATGAGCAGAACTTACATAAAGTAAGTGTTCATATTAATTAATGGTTAGCAAATTAAATATTATAATGAAAAAGCAATGATACGTATATGCAGAGATTTATTTCGACAGTATTAAAACTTACCGAGACTTGTTTCGGCGGTGAATGAATGTTTCGTCCCCCGATTCGACTCGAAAATAAATCCTGGTAAATCCTCGCGCAAAATAGTTGCCTGTTGTTGCCCGTCGGAGTTGTGAATGTGCAGCTCTGCATCCTTCCTTGACGTTAAGCTCCAGTTACCAATCACAAGACGAGTTGCACCAGGTTTAGAAAGAATCGGTTGTGAATTCGTCGTGTTTTTCACAGCAGCTCTGGCGCGCTGTAGTTTTTCCAGAAATTCGCCACGATTTTCTAAATAAAAACACAATATTAAATATGCAACTTTTCTATTGCTTTGTAAGAGAAATAACTGAACTCTGGTGATAAATTAAAACCAAATAAACCAAAACAAAATAATAAAAACAAAACTCAAATAGTAAGCTCCGAGACAAAGCCTCTAAAATAATAAATTGAAGCACTTACCTTCGGTAGCATGGGAATCGGCCGCACGACCCTTGCCTATCGGAACAAAAGAAACAAAAACAACAATCACTTGTGTTACGGCACAATGATAAAATGGGTATAGAGGACGCAAATCAACAAAACTAGCCCAACTTAACCTTAACTGAACATAACCTGTCCTGAAAAAACTAACAGTAAATTACTTACTGTAAGAATATAAACGGGACCAAAAATGTCCCTAAAGTTTGAATCCCCAATAATCAAAAAGTAACATGCGGGTGATGACAATTAATCAAGAAAGCAATTGCTAATGATCTAATATGTTCTTATTACAAATTAATGGACTCTATATTTGTGTGTGTTTAAATATCGATTGAGGTCGCAATACCAGTCATGCTACTTAAACAACTCAAATAACTCACCAGACGTATCAGCGCCTCCTTCGGGTGATCCACTAGAATACATCGTTGCTAGTTTCCCATCCAAGATAAACCTGAACCAACCATTTGAACCGTTGGAAAGTTCTAATGCTGCAGCGTCTGACCAGATGTACAAACAGTCTCGACCACGGCAAATACACCAATCACGCCAGTTGTAAGCTTTGCCTGCCAGGACTTCCTTAGCGTCTTCCACTTGTGCTACTTCTAGAGATTCTAAGGAAATGATTTTGTGGTTAAGCAATTGTGCTATTTTATTTTGATCGGAAAAATTTGTGTCATAATGCCTCAGACTACTCGAAAACGTTGTAAAATTAATCCTCATTATATAAAATTAAATATTATGTTCTTTAATATACCATTTATATTTAAATGAACCTTTTTACAACTAAGTATAAGTTACTCCTTACATACTTATATTTTGAGTATAGAATATACTAAAATAATATATAAATCGTATTGACGTAGAAAATAAATTTGGCAACGAATATATTCTATTATCGTTCTCACAAAGCTCTCCGTTAATGTCTATATTTGTATTATGTACTTCAATACAATTATACCTTGTTCATTCGCAGGTTCCGCCTCTTCTGCACTACTAGTCGGTTCCGGTGACCCAGCCAACGCTTGAACCTTCGAAAAGATTCCCAACCTCGCAAAGTGGTCCAAAAAAATATCCTGTGCTTTGTTCATCAAATCCTGAATAATGCCCAATACTACCAAATGCCCATCTTCATCCTCCTAAGAAAGAAAAAGTTACATTCACAAATATTCACTTAAATAAAAAAATAAAATAATCAGTAGCGATTGCTACCTACAACATGTTTGATAACATCAAATCATGATCAAATGATTCAAATCAAACAAATTATACAGACACAACTTGGCGAGCCATGGTTATAATGTGTGGCAATAAACAAGCGGTTTGTTAGTCCAAACAAAATATTATGATGAAGTTTAGATTGTTTAAATTGAAACCAGCGACATAGACATAAAAGCGACGAAGCTGGCACAGGAAGCAACAACTAACCATGGATTGTGACTGTATAATGTGCTTGTCATTAACCAAAGAAGCCCGCACGTGTCGCACCAACAGCCCCAAAGGGGTGCATCGAATGCTCGGCCAGCTATACACAATCTGGAACATCGATGCGTTGTATATATTTAACTCCACTCAATTCAATACTCTGCACACAGCATCCCAAGCTAACAAAATGTTAAATGCGACACATTCTTATTATTCATATTATATTGTAAATTATTGAAAAGTACCGATCATTTCAATGACTCACCTCATTATCGAGTACCACGCCGATAACTTCAACCAATTGTGTACCGAAATGATGTGTACTGGCTTCTGGATGGCACAACTCCTCAAGTAGCGATGGCTGAATGTAGTGAATCATCTTCTTGATCAAACCAAGACTAGCTCGCCGCACTGATGGCAGCATAGTCGCTTGAAACGTCGAACAGAACACAGGAAGCAACCTGCTGAGATATACAGGCGCCATCTCTGGATCCCCACGAGGTTCCACGCTCTCCTCACCATCTTGTTCGGTTTTCCTTTGTTTGTCCTTATCCATAGGAATCATCCACTCGCCCGGAGATTGCAGTATAGCCGCAACCTCCCGGTGTCCCTCATCAATACGTTCCCGAGCTTTATCCAGAGGCGTCTTCCCATCCTCGTCCCTTAAATCAGGATTAGCTCCATAATTCAATAACACTTTTGCAATTGCCGGCCTTCCAAAACACGCTGCATAGTGTAGAGAAGAGCTGCGTTGTCCTTTATTGACATCTGCGCCTTTCTCACAGAGATAGTCAACCATTTCCTGAGTCCCAAAAGCAGACGCCCAGTTGAGCAGAGTTTGCCCGACATCGTCCATGAAATTCACTTCAACTCCGCCGTTTTCAATGGCTTCGATCAGCGCGTCCGTATCTTTGGAACGAATGCAGTCTATCAGCTGGCGATGTGATTTTTCAGCTGCAGAGTCCATGCGGCGGATCCGCGGCATTAGTTGTCCGGTACTCGAGGGACCTGCCTTGCCCAATGCGCGACGTCCTTCGAACAGCAGGACTAGAAGCAGGTCGACGAGACGCATTGAGTCTAGGGTGCAACGCTCGTCACCTTTGAGAGATTTTTCAATCGCATCCGGTAACTCGGATCGGAGCAAATCCTGCAGGATGCAAAAATTTAAGTCAATGAAATCGATTTCTACTTTACAAATATGTGTAATGAAGCAAACTTACATGGGTTATAGTAGGCGATCCTCTGCACAAAGTCGAAAGTAAACTAATTATGGTCGAAACAGACGCGGCCGTTGCTTTAGGATCAGGAATAGCCGCTGGAGCATTAGTTGTAGCTGACGCTTTTCCCGGAGTACCTTGACTTCCGGTGGCAAGTGCTGGCCCCGCCGCGTTCGATAATCTATGTAGCAATTCACTAACTAGACCTGTACAACAACCAGAACACATTATTGAATTACACGTTAGTAATTCCTAGTTAGTTTATATTATTATGTTAGATGAAAATCAAGGTTAATCGTCAGGTACATACCGTGTTGAGCTAAAGGTGCTGGATCAACTCCCCTGCGCGTAAACCTATCAGCCACTGATGCAAAACACCTCAACGCTCCATCCGCAACCAAAGCGTCTTCATGTCGCAACAATGTACTCAAGGCTTGTACGCACGAAGGCAATTGAGCATCCGCCGGTTCCATCTTGGTGCACAGCCGCGACACGACCGCCATTGCTGAATGCAACGTGTCTTTATGCACTCTATTACCATTATCTCGAATGAACGGTAGAATATTACTCAGACCATTAGCTTCAAAGACAGCGCCTGCTTCTCTGGTACAAATCAACTCCAAAACTTTGACACACTGCTCGGCGAGATCCTTGCTGGTACGCGAAGACAGTTCACAAACTGTGAGCCGGTTGCAAATTGCTTTGACCGCACCATCCATTGAGACTATGCGCCTCGTACACTCGGCAGACACATCCAGATAATAGGTGATAGCGCGTGCGGTAACTTCGAGGACATTTTCAGGAGCCTGCTCGTCCAGGAATATGCGGCAGAGAGCTGGTAGGAATGTGCGCGGAGGACAACTACAGAATGAAAAGAAAATAATATTGACGTCATTTAACATTTATTTACCGGCTATTAAAAGGCAGGTGCGGTGGATTTAACAAATTACCTTTCGAAACAACGATCCACATTATCCGACATCAGAAGCAGCATGCATAGTTGTTCCAGGGCAATCAGCTGCATGTCACGCTCGTCGCCCAGCCCGCTGCTGAGCCATTCCAGCAACGTTTCTGGGTCCGGATCTGCCATCTGCAACGGAAAACGAAAGTTATTTATTATTAATTCCATTAACCCCTATTGCTATGTTACAGCTCATTGGGTTCAACATGAACAAAAAAAGAAAGATCGTGGTGCAGGTCTCTAACAGTAAGTACCAAAAATATTAGACAATAAAACGAAGTTACCAACAACACAGAGGTTATCGTATTCCATCCTATCCTAACAAACAAGTGAACATACAGCCGGCCAACAAGCTGGGCACGCGTTCAAATAGTCCATTAACAATTCATCGTCAAGGACAAGCGTCGCATATGCATTTCGCTAGAAATCGTTTGTTGTTATTGTGCCTTATAGCCCAGTATATAGCTTTCGATAACAAATTAGTAATAATAAGTATTCAATTTAAATAAAATAGTAAACATAATAATGTGTCGACTATTGCAAGAAAAGAATGAGTAACTTTTCATGAAATGCATATTATGATATAGGAGCAGCTACTATCCTTGACCGTTAATAGAGAAGCAGGAGTAGGAACAAAAATGTTTAGTTGCCAAATCAATTCGAGTTTATTTTAACCTAACAACGAGCTACTAATGTTCAATGAATTTGTAACCTTATGCACCTTACGATCTACTTATAAGTCAACAACAACCCTAATTGTGAATAACACCTCATGGAAGAGACTGATATGAATAATAAGGTGGTAATAAATTATTGACTTTATTATTATTGTAATGATTAGTCTTAAGATTAGTAGTCGGCTGTCTGAAATATTCAGTGATTATTTTTGATTTCTACTTATCGTCACACGCTACCTTTAGTTTTGAATCATCATCACGATCTACCGAACTAAAATGACTCATCATCAAGGAGTAAACATATAAATATAATCCTAACCACAAAGTTGAAAACTTGAACCGCACGGTGCGTAAATTTATCACTTGAATGACGCGAGTGTATATCAATAAAGAAAGCAAGCATGTGACATTAACCTAGCTTGAAATTGGAAAACTGCGAGCCAACTTGACGACCATTTGACGAAAGACTTTTACTGGCGTCAATTGCGTACAAACCTCTGCCAATTAAATGATAAACTCTATACTCACATATGATAATAAACGTGTAACATCCATCTAGAATTTAAAGTGTACTGATTGTGAGCTAATTAACTGTAGGTGCGTGCTGCATATGACACAATGCACAGGATGTTAACGTTTTTTTTTACACACACGCTCATATTGAGTATTCAAATAAATGAGGCCAAACATTTAAGTTTCAAATGTGAAACACAACTATAGTCTTTACAACTTTTCATGAATGTAGAGCTAGCTAAGCAACAAGCGCATGCGCAACACGCACTTTTTTTTTCTTCCGCTAATATGAAGTCATGTTGTAACTACTTAGAGCACACGCAACGAGGGAACAACGTCAGAACTTAAGTAAAGTAAAAATAAACTGAAAGACGGAAAGTAGGCTAAGTTTAATCTCATTAAGTTTGCTTTTAAAACTTCCAAAAAGAAATAAAAGTATGTAGATGAGTAATTTATCTAACGACAACATATCCATACGTAACAATAAGTCAAAGAGTTGAATAACGTATAGTTCACGAACTGGCAATATAAATGTTCTTTAATTATTCCTAATTTTTAAATACAATAAAATCGAAGACGACATTACTAGTTTAAATGGATTAAGAAGAGAAGGCGCGAGCAGCCATAATGGGTTTTCTACGATGATTTATTGCGTTTAGTTAACATTAAACGCAATACATGCCTTTTGTCAACGTCACAAAGTTTATACATACGATACAAATTGTTAGTGTTAACAATAGTATATAACAATAAAAAGAGGTTGTGAGAATTAAGGTTATGTTTATTATTCGCGTATGCACATATTTGTAGTGGATTTTTTTGATTGTTCTACGTGTTTAAACTTTCTACGCATGTTGCATGAATAAACATTACAAAATTGCTAAAACTCTTGTATTATTACCGTATGTATATAAAACTTTCTTAAAATAAACACATCGTGGATGTTAGTTCCCAAATTAAAGGACTTTTTATTTTATTAATAATTAGAAGAATATAGAAATGAAATTTATATAAAATGATTTGAACTTCCAGTGCATCTAAACGACAATTGAATTTAATTTTGTGGGAAAATTAAAGTTCACTACTACATTAACTTTAAATCTTATTTAACCACACGGAACTAATTCAATGTGTAAAACCCAACTCGTCAATTAAAATCTTTTAAAGTGCAGTGTTCGCATTTGCACTTTCTCTCATTTATTTCCTTTTCATTTCGCTTCAAAAGTATCTTCACTTCTCCGGCATGTTGAGAAATCGACCACTAGTTACAGAGTCGCGTGTGCATCATTAGCGTTAATCATTAATAATATTCGCATCGATTTAATAGCATCACTTGGGAACGACAATGTCTCGATCTATTTACTACCTTAGTTGCTATCTCTTACTATCGAAAGTCAACATACCGCTAATTGAACAAATTGACTTCACATCCGCATGAGATACAAGCAGACAACGAAATAATGGATTGTAAAGAATGATGACACAACAGCTATATAAATCGTTTCCATTACTCGCACTCTCGCACGAGCACAGTACGACAAAGCTGTGATCAACCACCGTGGAAAATGACTCCATATTACATATATTCATTATATGTCTATACACACCCGAAGAACGTTTAAGAATAACGTAGATAAATAAATTGTAAACTAATAAAATAACTTTGTAATGATGAAATAAACATTAAAACGCCTGGAAAGAATATGAAGCCAAATGTAATTACCTACCATAAAAAATACATCAAATGCACATAATCCAGAATTGTTACTGCTACAGTCAGAAGTGATACAATTTCAAGTGATCGTATTCTATATATGTGAGTGCATTGTAGGTATGAGTCACAAGAAAATTTAATGACGAACTGAATGCCGTATAACATTTACAAACACACCACAATTAAATTGTGCTTTCCGCAGCTTTCAGAAGTAGGTATTCTTTACATCGATGCGGCACGGAGACTAGAAAAATAAACTATAAATTGACTCGATTCCAAAATAAACAAAGTGGATGAAAGATTGACAAGAGAGCAAGAATTCCAATCGCACTGTGACTGAATCTGAGAATATGAAATAGATGTTCTACTATAACAGTTCTACAGAGAAGTAACTGAAAAATAACAATAAAACCAATTTTAAGGTATGTAGTATTAGCACAGCATTAAACTTACTTTACATGAATTTTGCTTACAGCAAGATTTCTTAGTGCAACCTCCTATGATTTCTTCATTGCACAGAATCAAGTCGTATTCATCACTACGCTCATAAATTGAACGAATCACTCACGAATTCTGAACAATGGTCGTGGCGAACACAACAAAGTAGCACGTGTCAAGTGGGTTTCATGTTGTTAACCTGTTTGTTGTTATTTTTCAACACATCAGCATGTATCGCTAGCATGTTTAATGTGAAATGGAGGTTCTTGTAAATACAATGCAGTAAAGTTAAGTTTAGCCAAATATTGAGCCCATTAACTACACCATAACTCAGGCTACAATATTTACTAAGTCAGTTATTGGCATTGCTTTTTTTTTTTAATTGGAGGTAATAACAGGTTGTATCCATTCGCAGAACTAATGATTTAAAAAACATCTCGCATATTAAAATTGGCAATGCTATTAACAGAGAAGTAAGAATATCTGAAATATTTAGCCAAAGATGTTACTAAACTCGTGTTTTTAAAAACATGCAGTTATTGGATAAACTGGTACATTAGTTAATTATTTATTATCAAATTATTTCACCTTTATGATTGATATAGATAAATTGCGCAAGCTGATGTTAGCTGTTTAAATGTAATGTCTATGAAATTTCAAGCTTCTCAAAGTGTACCTGGTGTGCACTATACACCCCCATTCTTGAAGCGATTTTTCGGCTTTTCGAAGTGCACACTATTCACCGAGATATACGGCAATTATAATCGTAACACGACTGTTAATTAACGATAAAATTTAATGACGGTGCGCACCGTACTGGAACACTTCGGTACCTATACTAATGCGAGCAGTAATCCTCCATCCTTTCGATGATGGAAGCGTAAGCGCCAATGTTTTTACACGCCTTACGAAAACATCGTTAACTCTTTAGGTGGACTTCACTATCGCGCGCATAAACCAACCAAGTAAATGTTGTAAAAGTCCTGGTACTGTCGAGTAAATAAAGTATGAGCAGTAGAAACAACATGAATTTAAATTAAGTACGTGCATACGGCGCAATGTCCTCCAGAACTTTACTCTTTTCAAAGTGACGTGAGTGGAACCATCCAAACTAAACTGCGAGTTGTGCAGAGAGCAAAACGCGGATACGCTTTGCAACCCAGGCAGAAAATAAGAATAAATAGGAACATATACTACACATACAATTCATGCTTGTGATGGACATCCTTATATTCTCCTTTGGTTGTGCATCTGTTATGTACTATATATGGCGCCCGAAGCAATAAATAATATTATAAATTATGTATAATCCTTTTCAAAGTTAGTGATGACTTAGGAAATACAATTTATTCTGTTTTAAAAACAATATGAATACTATCATAAGTCACAGGCAACTGGTATTGACAACAACTCCGAATATGAAATCGCAAATGATCGGAAATTCGATACTCTCTACCACTGCATGAAATGTAGAATTTGCTGTAGCACTGAGCAGAACTCTCATAAATTTTAAATGAAGCTTGTATTATAATCTGACCTGTAATCTACATTCCCATCTGATTCAAACTAAAGCAATTATAAACTAAATTGGAAAAACTATGTACAGCACAATTATCCGGACGCTTATTAACCGGACTGCCAATTATCCGAACGGCATTCAGATATATATATATATATATATATATATATATATATATATATAGCTGTGTTTTGAATAAAACTTTTGCTATAGTTACAAGTTTTTAGTTTTGCATTACGTTATTAATCATATTTTGTGTGACGCATTATACGTGTACAACCATCCGGATTTTTGATTATCCGCACGAGGTCCGGTCTCAATAAATCCGAATAA
>JAODVP010007435.1:0-13464 GCA_025400035.1 Tetradonia laticeps
ATCCACCGCAATAAGTGCGTTATTATTGCTCTAGAAGAATTCTACGTTGCGCAAAAATAATTATTGCGGGTTTTATCCAGTTTAGCCCGGTTAAAACCGTTTTTAATAAAAATCATATTACAGTAGAACCTCAATTGCCCAAACCTCGGCTTGTTGTGTAATTCTATGCGTCGACGTTTCGTAAACATCCATAATTCGTTGTAAATGCTCGATTCCCTGAGTTACGAATTATTTATCGAGAGTGTATAAAATTAATTGTATATATAAAATTAATTTCTCATACAATTGGTGCAAATTTTGGTTTGGGAAAACTCTTATAGTTAAATAAAACGTAACTTTTGTTATTTATAATTTTCATATGCTTCAAAGAAGTTTGTATCTATAATTTAAAAAATCTTGTACTTCATCTATGTTTGCGTTAAAATATTTTCATATATTTGAATGACTAGTTTTAATATTAGTTATTTTTATAAAATTTTAGTGTATCTACTAAAGAATTCCAAATAATACAGCAAATATATTTCTGAAGCTAGTGTATAAAGCGAAACTAGTCAAATATATAAAAATATTTTAAAACAAAATAGTTGAAGTACAAGATTCTTTAAATAATATCTACAAACATCTGTAAAATCATCCACAAATATATACGTGGCCTGGTAAATTACGTATGGCTTTTAATTACGAGGGTGTTTTCACTTGCGTAAAGGTAAAACCGCCTTTACGGGGGTGAGTTTAAATGGGTTGAGCAAAACGTTGCCAGTTCTAAAACATCAAAAATGTTTCATGCGAGGTTGCGTAGCATTCCAAATATATTTACTGCAAAGAGTTTAGCTACCCACAAATTTTCAGCGCCTTGGCTTCATAAATCAGTAAAATGCAAATTAATGGCTGTTCTGATTATATACCTGGTGGTGACTTTCCTAAAATTCATGGTTTCCATTTTTCCGCGAAAAATTAAAGAAACAATGGTATGGTTGGATGCAGTATTTTTTTCTCTACAAAAAACCCTAGATACACTTTTCCTCTAAAATAATTGGGAAAGCCAATCATATTTGCTAAATTTTTAACATTAAAAAACTTTTTAATACATTTTTTTAATACTCGTATATGTATTTTCTGAAGTATGCATATTTTGAAAAATTTGTAATATGTAATTGTAAAATAAATTAAATATGCTACAATTTGAGATCAAGTTCAAAATTATGTAGGACGAGTAGATACTCCAGATAATGTTCTCCAAAAGATTGTAGATAATTCTTTCCACAATAAATTTTCACTTTTAGTGAACTCTAGCTTGATATTACGTGGGAAATACTCAACCAACACCTTTCTACAAGGAAACTCGAACCAAGCAAAGTTTTAGCAAATTTAATTAGTTTCCAGTTAAGACTGAAACATCGTCTATACACGAAATAGTTGTTCATAACCCTTTATAAAAATGTACGTATTAACAACAGCACTAAAAAATTTATAAAACGACTAAAACATCAAATGAATGACTATGTCTGATATTTTAATACGTTGTTAGTATTAGTGCTTTAAATCCTATCATTTAAAGCCAACAGGTTTGGCTGCAGCAACAATGCAGGAGAAACTGGGGAAAATACGCATTGAGTAATATGCAGGAATTGTTATTGAGAATCATGGTGTAGTCGCTTACAATTAGTAATAAATAAGTAAAATAAATACTCGTGCAACCGATTAGAAATCATAACAGCATCCATCGTTGAGTGCAATCATAATTTTCTTATAAAATCAGAGAGATCAAGAAAATATCACTGCGTTTATTTCTACACAATCGCACATTCATTTCTCTGTGCGTAATATTACCCCAAGTGATTATCCCAGGTATTCGGTAGTATTGCGCAAATGCAAAGTTTGAAGAAAGTGCGTACTCTTCTCTAGGAAATAAGCGGCTGATTCTGTTTATTTAATATTGAGAGTACATATGTGCTAAAAGTTCATCTATATGCTACAATTTGAGACAAAGTGCACTTTTATCCACAACCGCAAAATTTTCAGTTTTACTCAATTTTAGTTTGATATTTTGTGGATAATACTCGTACACTTTTCTAACAGGAAAGTTGAATCAAACAAGTTTTAACAAGTTTAATTAGGGAGCTTTAATTTAAGCTCCAAACATAGTCTGAAAACTAAACAGTAGTTCACAGCCCTTAAATAAAACTAAATGTGCGAAAATAGGACGGTCAATAAGTGCATTAAAATTGAAAAAATATCAAATTCTAGGTCTGATTAATTAACACGTTGTTAGGATTAGTTATTTAAATTCTACTTTGCAGGAGCGCAAATAATGGAATAATATTCATTTTTTATAACATTTTTGAAAGTCACTTTAAGCATAGTAAACTATAAAAGAATGTTATAATATTATCGTATTAGTCATAATGAAGCGTTAGTGATTTTATTTAGAAATTATATTTACAGGCATTTTAGCATTATATGAAGTTAACATGAATGCAACTTGTAATTTGATATTTTGCATATTTCGCCCTCATAAATAAATACAAATAACAATCGAACATAAATATGTAGTTAATAAATTAATGACTGCAATCTGAAATCAACAATCCACATAAAACGCGAACAATAGCCACTAATAGTTTTATGAAGCAAAAATTATGCGTAATAAACACAAAATTCCGACAATAATATATTCATTAAAACATGTTCAGTTTGGCCTTGTTAGCTAATGCCCAGAGGGAGAATGCGCATAACAATTTCACCATATAAACACTTCAAATAGAAATAAAACAGTTATAAATTGAAATTCCAGTTGAATATTGTTCGTCTGCCATTTGCAGAATTCCCTTTGTTGGTTTGTTTACTTGTATAAATTCTAAACTTGGCGGGGAAGAATTTAACACTCGTCATATTCTCCTGAGATGCATAGGATGAAGTGCATAAAATATGGCACAGTCGAAGTGCAACCTTCCGCGTGAAAAATTGTTCGCCCAAACCGGCGAACCGCTAACTTTCTGGCAGGCGCGCGAAATTGAAAAATTGTGCCAAACACGCCACACGGTCTGCTCGCTACGTTGACATATGTGCAGTGCGCACAATAAACCAACACATTATTAGAAACCGTAACTTTTGTATTCTGCATAGGAATTTCAACGAATTTTTTCACGCCATGGTTTATGACCCGGCACGTAATCAAATGCAAGGTGCGAATGCAAATTTAATCGTTTGCTCAATTAATGTGCCAGCAGTAGATTATACTCTCTAAACAGAAATTAACAAAAATTCTCGGTGAAGTACGATCATTAATTGCGAATCATTAGAGCAAATTTATTGCTGAAGGTTGGGCACGTCCTTTGAGTATTACGCGTTCTTTATTTTCCGAGGTCGTGTGCGCTTGTTATTTCGTTCGAATGTCGTCGCGTTTAGCAAGCGTATTTTCTGCACGGAAGGGAAGCATCTAGCAACAGAGACGAAGATTTATTTGCAGGAAGAATAATATGCGCACCATCGGGTTTTGGCTCCGGGGGAACAATTTACTCGGCCCGCGCAAATAAAAAAGCGCGAATGAATCGTTGGGATGAAGTGAAATGGGTCAGAGTGTAGAAAAAATTCATACATTGTATTAAATTCTGCTGACGCGCATTATATGCAAATAAAGAAGTTAATTAATATGATGGATGCCATAATTTCCTATTATTCCCACTGCTTCCATGAATGTCTATGAAGCGTGAGTGATTTTACCCGCAGCGGATATAAAAGTCGATGTACCAAGATTTCCTCGCAATAAAAACCCCTTTTACATTTATTCTTCTTGGCGTTTTACAAGTCCTGAAAACTTTATTTTGTATATTTTAATCTTCCCAAGGCGGGGATGCAGACGAGACGAGAAGAGTACATCCGTAAAACTTGTTTAGTATCCGCATAGATTCTGCTGACGGGTCGCTTTGGCCGTTGCAGGAAATCGCACCGATGTCCATTCGGTCGTGGAGCGTACCAAATGCTACATCGCAAGGCGTCGTCCTCATCGCATTTTACGATCTCGGTCAACATATAAATTATCTTCAAAGGTGAACCTCATATATCACCAACCACTAACCATACTCACTGGAGTGTGGAAAGAAGCAGCCATGTGCGCACGAAAATGCAAGGAGGTGTGATAAGGAAGCATAGAATACAATTTTAGAATATAGGTCTTCCTCAAGAAAAACAACTACTTGCGAAAATGGCTGAAAACAAGTGTGGTAATAATCCAACTGTAATAATTGCACTCGCGCTGAAATTGCAGCGTTGATCGTAATCTCCGATTAATCTTAGAAGTTGCAGTTGGCGTTAGGTATTCTACTTCTAGGTACTACTCCACTGGAAGAGCTTGGATAAGATTATCGTTACATATTTGATGTCATGTAACTAATCTGTTTGTAGATTGTCTTCACTAACATACACGAAAGGTCAACCATTTCAAATATAGACATGTAGGCAATTGTAAAGGTTGTTGTGTGGGTTGCCTACTAAAAAAACAAAATTTAGCTTGTTAGCACAGGCGGTGCGGCCGCAACAAATTAAAACTTCAATTCCTCGAAACTTTTATCGGTTAAAAAACCCAGGGATACTCTCCCTTCTCGCCGCCGACACGCTAACAAGTCGAGAGTCAAGTTTGCGGGCTTCCGCGCAACTGGAAATAATTGCCAGCGATTTTTTCACTGCCCGTTTGCCGCTTTATGAAGAAAACATCAAGCGCGGAACGAGCGTGATAACGAGTCTGCGGTGAAGACGAAATGCCGGTGCTCAGATGTGTCACCAGCATGGAAGTGTTGAAAGAAAAGAAAGTAAAACGCTGATCAAATGGAGACTCGTTGATGCGATAATTAAATTGAGTTATTTAGCTAGCATTTCTCAGTGTTCTCATTGCAATGTGTCCTCTAATGATGCTCCTCTACTGGCACTCGCGGGTTAATGAATTGCGCGAAGGGTGTAATTTGCACAGTCGGCAGAGTAGTCGCAATGGTGCATCCTATTGAATTTTAGAGTAAATGTTTGTAGTGTCTCTACGCCCAATACAACTAACTACATAATTATTTATCGAATGAGCATCGAGGAAAATTAGCAACGACGTGAAAACATTCAACATGACTGGCGGCAATGGAAATTGTTAATTCGACATGACTATCAACCAGTCATAAATTTTATGTGAAAGGTACAGTCTAGTTATGTAGAACATTTATAACTTGATGAGACTTTGTTTGTTTTGCTGTCGTTTACAATATTCTATGGTAGTATAAACACAACTCAAATACAAAATGAAATTGCAATTTGTGGTTATTAATATAGATCATATCTTATCAAGTAGTGGAAGACCTGGCTACGCTTCGCTGTAGCTCAAGTACTGTGGCCTATTTACCAGCTCTCCCTCACCCTCCTCTATTATCCTCCATCCCTTCCTCCCTTTTAACCAAAACACTGCCCTCTTCCCCGACGTCCCTTATACGGTCCACCTAATCTCCCCCTCTTTCTCCCCCCTTCACCCCCTCTTTCCTTCCACCTGTTGTGCTACTATATACCTCGATTTATTAGCGAATCTTTGACATATTTATTGTTATTACTTATAATTTGAGAAACCGTCCGTTTTAATAAGTTTTTTGTGTTATTACAGGCAGGATGCTTTTCCTTTCACTATCCTTAATTGGGATAATTGCATCACCTCCTTGATTCTATCACTGCTTCCGAAGACAATATTTTTAGATTAGAAAATTTACCTTTCCCCGGCTGTGGTTAATTTTAAATAAAAATATCCTGAGTTCTGTTTTCTTCGTTGTTAATCATTGAGAACGTAAAGTTTCATATAAAATACCAAAACTTACACAACAATTCTACATCGTGATCAAAACTAACTGTTGCTAGGTGACAAAAACATATGCGTATCAAGCCTTTGTGCAAATTTTTGCAAACAGTAGACTCTACACGGCCCGAATGTGAATATAAACTATCCTCGAATCCTCACAAAGATTCACCGAAAATTTGAATTAAATCGATGCAGGCGTTTGGAAAGAGTTCGATGACAAACACAGGGACATCAGAAATATATATTAAGAATTCCCGTAAATCCCTAACAATTCATTTTAAACAAGCACCAAGGAAAAATAATATATGCATGCACAACAATGGGTGTTAAACCCCGCTGGGGAAATAATTTTCAAGGCACCACATTAGACATATTAAACAAGACGATGCATGGAATGAGACATGTACGAAGTTCCTGCAGCTTCATCCCACGCATTGTAAAGCTCAATTACGCAACGCGACATGACGTCGCTGAATGTTTGCAGGACTGACGCGCGCGAAAATTGCGCAAGCGGATGTGGAGTCGGCGGCGGTTTAGGAAATTCAGTCCTAGTCCGGGGACTAGTTACTTTAAGGCTGCAGCAGCAAGGATTTGTTGTTATAAAACTTCTGCCGTTGGATTTTCTGCTCGGATTTTTAAATCGGCTAACAAAGTCGGCCTTTTACTTTATCCAGGATTTGTCGATTTATCCTGATTTTTACCGGTTGTTCCAAGTGTACGTCTTGCCAATCCAGTTTCGTGTAAGAAGTTTGCATTTAATATCTTCTAGGTCCACTTAGAGAAAATTAATAGTAGGTAAATAGATGTTTTTATTAAAAAGCATAAAATTAACGCCGGTAATATAAAATTCTCAGCATTTCACTCACGTAATGAATTTCCAGAAAACATACCAAAACAATTTCATGCCAGTATTGCATTTTATATTGCGTAAATATGAATGTTTTTTCTAATATTCGCCTTCTTGATTTCTATTTGCACAGCACTTGAGAAAATCCCTCTTGGGTTCTGTTGACTTAAAACTCAAAATACACTCGACCAAACGCCCTCAGAGAAATTTCCGAAGTTTGCGTTTACAAACTTTCAGCCCTCACATCCCAAAAAATTATATGAAGAGGATACGGAGACATAAATTATAAACTTTTCCTGTTTCCTGTTATTCTCCGCGGGCATCTCGTGCGATATAATTGATACAATTTCCCGGCGCGAAAAACATCGCAGTCTGTATATAGCACTGTTTGACGCAGCACACCGCACTTGTTTCTCTAAAATATATTACATGAAACATAGAAGTACCGTAAAAACAAGAATAAAGTTTAATTAAAAACTTGAATATCCTAATCAAAGTGAGAAATGAAGTCTGAAAAAATTATTTAGTAGTAAGTACCCAAGTAAGTGCTGTTGGTCAACACCCAAAAAACTTTAAGCGGATCCACCATCACCGCGAATCACTTGTGCGAGCACTCATCGCCTGGAGGCGGCGGTTATTCGCGACGCGGCGTAGTCCACAGGGCCATGGAGCGCACTGCCGTCGCTCTGCGGGCTGAGTTCGTAGCTGGCGGCGGCGAAGGCGGCACAGAACGCGCAGCCGCCCCCTGCATACTTTTGCCCATTGCTGCTGCTCACCCAAATAGGCGGGAAATAATTCTTCGATACATGATAAACAAGATTTCAATCAGATGCGGACTCGGAAGTAATTCGAAAAATGGAATAACTCAATAAATTTTCCCACACACGTAGACATGTTTAAAATTTATAGTCTTAGTTTTTTGTTCACTTCATCTCCACGCAAAAAATCGAATAAATTCTACAGAATTCAACAGTTGCTTACAATAATCCTCAATCTTGCAAGGCTGGAAGCGAAAACTTTGCGTTGGCTTTAATCCTCAGCGCGGTAAGGAAAAATCCTTTCATGTATTGAAAAAGTTTAGTTTTTCTCGTGCAACTTGCATGAAGCACTGTGTGTGTATTGGTAACTGCACGTTGCGAAAGGGTTTTAATTGCGTTTCCTGCTTGCTTCCATCAAGATCTGCCTCTTCGCCCCGACCCGTTATTAAATAAAGCTCGCGTCCTATTCCAGGGGTCTAAACGAATTACTCACACGAGTTTCCATGGTTTTTACGTACGCAATCCTCTACATATCAATAATGCAACCATAAAATTGTATACAAAAAATGCGACCAATTCAATAATTCCACTCGACAAAAACATGGAATAAAAATGTAGTTTTAATTTTGATTACGGTTGTACCATTCCTAATATGAACATTTTTGCATAGATTGATAAAACAAACAATTGCAATTTGTAGAGAATTTCCAATATAAAATGTTCTTTGATAAAACACTATGCACTCCGTGTGTAAACTGAACTCGTTTCGCATGCATTATTAACGGCATTTTTGAACAGCCATTAGCCTAGAGCTGGAATAATCCTGCACTAGACCCATTCCCTTGACCCAATCAAAAGTTATATTCAGCGCTGGTGTTAGTTTTAAAATTTGGCGCGCGTATAAACTGCACAATATTAAGTTAACAAGTTAGTCAATTTTGCGGTCCGAACACATTCAGATGATTACTTGGCGTGAAGTGTAACATCTAACGCGCTCTGTGGAAGACCAACAGTTAACGGCCTACAGGGAGAGGTCCGCTGAGGACGACCGGATGTTTTAACTCCGAAGGCGGGTTCCTTTCTTGTTGCACGTTTTGGGTTAGAGCTACGAGTTGTGTTTTGGCGGACAGCTGGCACACATTTATCCTTCCACAATTCCACAGCTCCACAATGTAAAAGGGGTTCTTATGCCGTGTCATTCTCTTGGTAAAGTAGGCGATGTTGGGGTTAAACCCACGCCTTTGGTGAGAACCGGGAGCGCTAAAAACCTTCAAATTGAGGCTAATCCACACTAGCTAGACTATCAGATAAAAAGCAATGGGCCTCAATGAATATCTAGAGAGTGTCCCAATGGAGATGGAGGAAAGCAGCTTGTTGTTTCAGAAGTGCAGGTCGATCTTGATCCTAGAGTAGTCCTGAAGCAAAACAGCTTATCACTCGCTAACAGACGATTGAATTCCTAACTAGGCGATTAATCAAAGTGACCCAACGTAGTGGTCACTTCAATATGCATCAAGCCAGATTACCTATCATTAACAACTATCTGCTAGGATCATAGCCTTGAGACTATCATCAGATGCATAATGGGCTGCAATATTCTGGTTTAATATAAGTTGCATCTTCACACAATACCAGGATAAATGTACAAGCTTGTTGAAAAGCAGCAAAGCTTTGAAGGCTATGACGAAACAGCGAGCCAGCAAAGCTATCTAATACCCGGCTGTTAACTAACAGCATCTGTGTATAGGAATCCGTTAAAGTTCACCCCTGATACTATAAGGAGGACAGAGATGTTTCTCCAATGCGAAACCGCGCAGCAGGCCGAAGGCGGTTACATATCATCAGGTAATAAATCCCAGTAATAAATTTCCTCCTGCACTAAGCTTCCTACAAGATGCAAGAAAACGCGATTAATTCCGCATCGCTATTTCACCCCAGCTTCCACGGCACATTCAGAGAGTCCGCATGGCTATCACTTTTTGCAACTTTATTTGCAACTTTATTTATTAAAGTTATGCTACGTTAAGTTTCCCCAGGTCCCGCTTGAATAGACCCCAATTTGAAAAATAACAGAGTGTCATTAAATCATAGAGCGTCGTTGCGATGCAGAAATACGAGCAGCGATTGGCTTGCGGGTTTAGAATTGGCTATGATGTGGGTGATTCGGACGAGATAAGATGCATTGGCCATGATTTTAGGGCCATTATGTTGCTACGCGTTGGTACACGTGAATGGAGCGCAATCACCGCCGCAATGTTACATCGATAGTTCACTGCCGCCGCCGCCAATAGCGCCAACACCACCGCTCTAACCACCCTTCTATTAAAGCCGCATAGATTTAGTCTGCTGTTCGGGGCGCATTCAAAAAACAAACGTCCAATCATACTTTTGCCATTATTAAAAAATTATCGGCATTTCTTTGCGCACTATTGGAGAATCCGCAATTAGACTCAAACTCCCGTCAAAGGAAATTCAAGTAAGAGCGGAAGTTTTATCGATTCTATCAGCACAATCTTTAAGCAATTAATTTAATTACCGAGGAAGTAAATTTAGTGGAGTTTACACTTGCATTCCACTGAGTAAAGGTGCGCGGAGGCGGAAGGTTTCCGCTTCTTCCACCAAGGACAAAAGCACAAAGCGACGACAATAAATTGAATCGCGCCCAGAGAATTGTCTGGAGCGGTTGGGAAGTGAGACCATGCAGATCTTCTCATTCTTCCTTCCTCTGGCACCCGCGTGAATGGAATATACGACAGCGTCGCACTATTCTTAGCCGTTTATATTCAAGTTGTATTCAATTATAGATTCGAGGGTTCCAGGTGAGTGTCATCGATATGCAGGCAGGATTCGCAGACACGTGCCTCTACAGACAGCAATATGCGTTATTCAGATGCCAAATAGATGGAAAATGGATTGAACAGTACCAATATGGAGTGGATCCTTCCGCATCTTTCAGCTACCCTTTCAAGCGTCAATTATTCAACACGCGTTTCAATTCATTGTTGTGGTCGTGTAAACACTCCAACCAATATTGGTCTATAGTATTGAGGCATTGAGTGGCACTTATCGAAACCGGAAATAAACGTGTATTTCATACTAGTATATACTACATAAATATATACCTTTAGATCGGTATTATTTATAACTTTAAAGAATCAACTGTCTAGAATATATTTAATTAAGTTAATTCCAAAGAGTGGAATTTCGCTAGCGATAATATAATATAATGTGAAATCAAAATCCGCAACGAACCCCCCAGCGTCACCTGGTGTTGAGCAATTGTACTACGAAAACCAAGGCTTCCCCTCTTAGTATATCCTGCAGCAGTGGGAAATGGATCAATACAATTTCCCGAGTTTCCTAGCTATGCCTGCGCCTCACTTCCTGAGAGTTTCCCACCGTCACCGTTAGGTGGACACGCTGCATCTGTGACATTCACTCGAGTGAATTTCCTATTAAATGCATACTAGCGAGTACAATACTTCTCCATTACTTATTCTGCTAGATAATATAATACTGTCTAATATTTATTACGTTCCAGTCTGCAGCAGCAAATGAATTCACTTCCTTTCAACGCTTCTTTTCTTCCGCAGTCCTCCAAACGTCTTATTTCGAGCAATAATGTGAGAAATTTTCCGCGCCGGTTGGCCCGCCTTAAATTCAAACGGGAGCATCCTTCGACACGAGCTGCAAATCCAATATAAGAATAATATGCATATTTCGTCTCTCGTCCATAGCACGCACGGCTGGTTGCAATGTGCTAGACGGCAGTCTGATTAAATTTCCCTGCCGCGCCTGCAAAGGAATGTGTGGGAGTAACACCTGTTAGGCATTTTTTCTGCTTTGCGTCCACGACCGGCACGTAGCGAGTGGATAACGCTGAATGAGAATATGAGAATGGGAAATCCTGCGAATCCACTAGCCGCTACGTGTTCGAGGAGGCTTGACTGGGAAGTGTGGTGTTTTTCAGAGCGTAATAAATTCCGGCGGCGGCAGCAGCGCGGAATGGGCCACATTAGGAACTTAATCAAGAGTTAACACGCTCGCGACGCTTCCCGCACGCAGCCCGTTCACCTGCTCCAAGACGCAAAGGAGCAATAATGTGAATACGCTTAATCAAAATGTTTTATAGCTTAATAGCCCCAAGACACCCTTGCTCTCCTGAATGAAATTCAATTAGCGCAGGTCCCGGTTGCAAGCAAGAGAAATGCACCTATTTAATTAACAAGCGATAAAATTTCATTACAAGACTATTACCGAAGGGATGATTAATTAAATGTTGTTTTGATATTAACTTAGATAGACGTTTCGAAAATTATACCACACAACACGAGGAACATGATTAATCGTAGGGTGGCAAACATAATTGAAACCTTCTTGTTATACAGGCGGTTCCTACCCATAATTACCTCGTAAAGTGCACGTGTGGGGAAGTGGAATGACGAGGCTACATAGGTTTCACATTAACGCAACAATTAACCAGAAGCAATGACGCGACTTAATACAACATTTCTCATCTTGATTATGTGGCCTGAATTAGATATTCAGCGATAGTTGGGTGCTGCACATTGGGGGAATAAGTATGTTAATTAAAAATGTTATTAACTGAAAGTAAATAGCTAAGTCTCCTTTGTGTTTTAATGGTTTTTAATTAAATTGGCTGCGTGTTACTTGCACAAATCACTTCGTAAATCAGAAAGCAATTTCCTCCGTCTTGTAGGATTTGGCATTAAGCCTGCTCACGAAGAAAAGG
Organism: Tetradonia laticeps; assembly: GCA_025400035.1. Taxonomy (NCBI): domain Eukaryota; kingdom Metazoa; phylum Arthropoda; class Insecta; order Coleoptera; family Staphylinidae; genus Tetradonia; species Tetradonia laticeps. Next base: position 12,180 of record JAODVP010007435.1, read on the forward strand.
ATACTAGTCGACAAATTAAGAGCCGAATCGAAAGAAGAAAACTCTACTGTGTGAAAATGTGCTTTGCCGTTTTACTATCCCATGGATAGTTTAAAGACGGACACTTTGAAGGAAAATACTTTTTATTCGACCTAAGATTGAATAGTGAACAGTACGATTAGTTCAATTTCCATCTCGTAATAATTTTATCGCAAACTACATATATGGGAGGAAAGCATTTTTAAATATTTTAAACCGAATGAGTTGGGCCTTTGTTTTCAATATGCAATTTTAAGGGTACCACTTTTTCGGTTGAACAAAATTCGCTTTTTTCCACTTTTCCTGACATTTTAATCAATTTCATACTCCTCAAAAAAATTAAAGTAAATATTTTAAAAGAAAATTAATTTCTAGACACGATAAACCGCGTTTTCCTTGTGTTATTGTTTTAAAAATATCCAAAACATTTTTTATTCAAATCTATATTTTATATATCGGCACGGATCAGTATCACTGGCCTAAATTCAAGTTTGCAGCTTGGAAAAACTTATGCTAAATAAATGCGTTTATTTTATCATCATATCTCCTAAAATATGCGTTTTTCGAAAATCTATCATCTAACGATTTAAAAAATGTAATAAAAAGTCTATAATATGAGACCAAATACAATTTTTTAGATTACACAAGAATAGAAATAGAGCTTGTTTGTCGCAATTATGTAATTTTCAGATTTGCTCAATTTTGCCTTTAAATTTCTATGAAAAAAATTGAATATTATATAATAAACTTTTAGCAAATCTAAGTAACTTTTATTTATTGCAAATCAACATATATAAAGCAAACCCTCCTTTCACAACTCTTACAAAGCTAAAGTACGGAAGATTATCAAAGTATGTCAGTAAGTGCATTTCACCTGTCATATTAAACTCAAACGAACGCCTAGTTCTGAATTTTTAAGATGTTGTTGGGATCACTTTCTGTCCTCTAAATCTAAGTTTTCAGCTTCGAAAGACCTGTGATAATCTTTGGGCAATTGAAACATCATACATTTTTTATAATTTCCTCGCTATTTTCACTATAATTCCTCAACTATCTATACAAGTTTTAGAAGAAACTTTTAAAATATTGTTTGTAAAATAGATAAAATTCGCTATAATATGATCAACTCTGTGGGTTATACTAGAACGCAGACTCAGTTCGTTAAAAGAAAATTACTTTTTCACAATATGTACTTAAATTTCCTGTTTGGTTGAACTTTACACTGAAAGTTGTAGCATAATTAGTTTCTCAGGAATTTAAATTTTAA
>JAODVP010007767.1:3767-37026 GCA_025400035.1 Tetradonia laticeps
ATAATTATTTCGATTTTTAAAGTTGTAACAGCGTTGATGACAATGCAGGTAAGCGCGGATAAGGCTCAGTAAAGGTTCGGATCAGAATATTTATCAATATTAAATATCACTTTGTTAATTCTTCATTCTACGCAATTCTTCTATTTTTGAAGTCGTTACAGCGTGACTCATAATGCTGACAAGCGCGGGTAAGGCTTAATAAAGGGTTGGATCAGGATACTAATCAACAAAAAATATCACTTTGTAAATTCTTCATTCTACCCAATAATTATTTCGATTTTTAAAGTTGTAACAGCGTTGATGACAATGCAGGTAAGCGGGGATAAGACTCAGTAAAGGTTCGGATCCGAATCTTTATTAATAAAAAATATCGCTTTGTTAATTCTTCATTCTACGCAATTCTTCTATTTTTGAAGTTGTTACAACGTGACTCATAATGCTAACAAGTGCGGGTAAGGCTTAATAAAGGGTTGGATCAGGATACTAATAAATAAAAAATATGACTTTGTAAATTCTTCATTCTAGTCAATAATAAATCAATAAATAAGATCACTTTGTTAATTCTTCATGTTACTTAATAAGTGCTTCGATTTTTTAAGTTGTCGCAGTATTGCTCACAATGCAGATATGCGCGGGTGAGGCTCAGCTAAGTTTAGAATCCGAATCAATAAATAACGTTAGATTACTAAATCTTCATTCTACTTAATACTTCGGTTTTTAAAGTTATCGCTTTTCACGGTGTAGATCATAATGCTGATAAGCATGGGTAAGGCTATTCAAAAGTGTGAATCCGAATCCTTATAAAAAAATATATCACAATGTCAATTTTTTAATCAACGAAAGAATTTTTTTCAAGTTTTTGCAGTGTGACTATGCGCAGGTAAGGCTCAGCAAAAATTGGGATCAGAATTCAAAAATCGAAATCTATTGATTGAAAATGTCATTTTGTTAATTCTTCATTTCAGTTACGAATTTACCCATTTATTTATTGAGTAGATAATTTCAAATTCACAACCCATTATTTAGCCTTTTACTTGAAATAATGTTGAAAATATAAATACGTTTCTGTTATTATAACAATTATTATTATCCACTCATTAATTACACATTAGAGAAATAGTAATATTTGTACCAATTAAAGCTTCATGAAGCTTTATGCTCGCAATAACTGGAAATTGCATTTGACAATTTCTATTCTTTAATATATTCCTTTCCAAAAAAGAATTTCTTGTGGACTAATATCATTTTACTACTCTTCTAGATTAATATAGAATAAAACATTCCACAAAAAGCAAGTCTCATCAAACTTATTTCAGTTCACTTCCGGTTTAAACAAGAAGTTAACACATTTGGCTATAGTTCCTAATAGTTATTATGCATTTCAAATCAAAATTTTTACCGTGTGTGTTACTTCCTTGTTGGAATGAAAAGTTTTACCATTTTCAAATTTCAAGCCACATAACTGGTTTAGTCGAATGTGGCTCGAAATTTGAATATCAAACTTTGCATTCTAAACTTGACAAGATCATCCGAAAACATATATCTATGCCTTATCTTAACATCCGATTTCCGGTTTTGATACGAAGCGGTCAAAATTTGGAAATCGATCATTTTTTCGAGTACAATTTGTTACAATATCGATACAATATAACAAATTTTTATAAAAATGTATTTTGCATGACTTCCCCTCGGAACCAGAAGTTGGAAAGCTTGTTGGGTACCAATTCTGATGAATCGAATTTGGGTAAACATTTTCCGACATTCATCTCTTACACTTTTACAACATGGCGGACTACTTATTTTCCAATAAGCACATCACTAAAAATAAATCTGTGAACTTACTTTCTAGATTCTTTCGACAATATTTAAAGGGGATATTCCGAACGAAAGTCCGCGTTAGCAATTTTTGCTGACATAATAATACATTACTTTTGTACTTGCCCTTATTGAAAAATCTATGGAATATGGCTTAAAAAATCAGGTAAATTTTTCCGATTTTTCTCAAACAAAATCGAATTATGCAATCACCTAGTCTGTTATAATGGTTATAATCTGATCTTTAACAAAAATCTACAGCAAAAATGTAAAGTTACGTCATTTTCTAGAGATATAGCAATGAGAATGAACAAAAACGTAATTTTTGTCCGAGGATAAGCTAGCAATCCTTGCATTAAGCGTAATAACCAAATAGGATTAATCCTAACTCCTCTTAATGTCTGCCTATTTATTACTTTACTTTAGTAACACTTGGACTAGAACTAAGATTAGGACTATAACTCTGCAAGCAGAATTCGGCTGGCAGCGGCGGCGCGCTCGGAGTCGGGGGCAGCAGCTCGCATCAAAACGACAACGACGCGCCACATCGTCCGAGTTAAGACGGCAACTTCGGCCGTATTCAACCTTTTCATGCTTGAGCTCGCTATAAGCGATGCAAAACATCGCGAAGCTTACGGTTTAAGCTTTCATATAAGCTTTTCCCTAGGCTTACGCGCACCGACATAGCAATCGCGCAAAGCCGAGGTCTCGCCAATGTTTGCCAATGCACATTCCGCGTCCGGGGACATTGTGCGCCGCACGAATCATTGTATCGTCGACAATGTTGACATTTCGCCGCGTCCACCTCGTATTGTGTGCGAGGCACGCGCGCGCGTCCCGTGGTTGCGGTTTTTGGTGGCAGGACGACGCATAATGCCGCAACACATGTCGTCTAATTTCCTTATCTTTTCTGTTTTGACAACAACTTACAAATTTTCATCATTTTCAAGCGATAAGTCTTTGACCTATGCTCGATACCATTGAAAAACCCTGTTCACACCACATCAGAGACCTAACTGTGAACAGCAATCCAGCCATTGTGACTTTTACCATTGATTTCTATATTAAACTGTGTATAAGAAATATCAGACAAAATGTTTTTCATAACCTTTTTTTACCTATATTTTTACAGCCTGGGCGTCCATTTCAGGACCTCCGACATAGATCTAACTCTTGGTAAACTCGCAATATCAAATAAGTTAGTATTGGTTCCGACAAATGGACGATTGTATCAAGTGTTGGCATAAAACCAAGATTGACATTTTCATTTCTCTACAACCGCCGCCGTTTCTTCGCATTTCCTGCGTTTCTTCTTCCCGAGTTTGACGCGAAAAACTGAACTTGCTCCGCTTGACTTGTTCGAACAAATGAGTTAATATCAGACATCGATTATCCTCTGCAATTGTATCAAGCACTGCTCGGAGATGTGCCGCCCCCGAACTCTATCCGATAGCTATTGAAAGCGTCTTGTCTTAACGTCGATTAGTTCGCGCTCCAATCGTGTTTGCTATTTGTCGTGGCTGCAATCTCGCAGCAACGGTTGAGTGAGTCTCCAGTCCGTTAGAGAGTCGAAAAATTCATTATCTCCGATAAGCAAATTCCCATTGAGCGCGCGCTCAAAGCCGTGAAAACAAATATCCGTTTTTGCCGGCCTTTGACGACTTAAAACCACGCGGCGCCAAAGGCCTCAACTGCAAAGTTCGACGGAACTTCTCGGAAATCCTCCTTTTGTCCTCAATCGGCGCTAAATCGGCTGCATCGTCTGATAGCAGCCTGTATCGGACGTCGTCGCATGGGCGGCGGTGACGTCGACACCAGCCGCGATTGCTCTCCAGAGAAATAAACCAGAATAGCTCCGGCGTAAACTAGTGATGTCCCGGTTGGTACGAAAGTTCACCAACTCGCTGTTCTTGCGTTGGTAGGTCGAGAATTTTCCTAAGCAGTAGGAAACCTAAACAGGACTGTATGGTGTGGGATGTGCGTGCACAACTCTGAAAAACGGAATACGGGAAATCATAAAACGCGGGTGTTTATCCCTCCTGCAGATGGTCTTGTTCTTACATCAGTTCCCATATCAGCACATCTTCATCCTCTCCGGCAAGCACCGACTATTCCAACTTGCGTTTTTCTACAGTTACGATTTACTTCTTATATACCGCATGACATTTGCCATTTCGAGGGACGGCCAACCATTGCGCGCACAATCAGTCGGACGCTTTGTTTTCGGCGCTTCTGGAACGATGTCTCGGCTTACTCCATTTGCCCTTCTGAGCTTCTTCTACTTCGTGTTGTGTCAAGTTACATTGTATTGTTCTGCGATACACCCCACACCGTTCTACGTCATCGCGAGCGAGAAGCAAGGCGAATGTTTTATTTGCTTCATCTGTACATTGCTCGCGACATGTTCTTTTTTCTTTCAATTATGTTTTTCAACAATGTTTTTACCTCCCATTTTAATGGCACTCCCATTAAGTCCTGGTTATATGAATTTATTCATTGCATCATAAATACAACAGTGACGGTTATACAGTAGAACATTAATGACTAATGTAATCATGATTAAGGACCGGGGGGATGTAAATATGGTCCCGAATTACTGAACATTGGGTTATAATATATCATCAGAAGATGTTTTTGATTATATCGTTCTCTGATATTCCTTGCATTCCTCGCCATGTACCCTACCCTCCCTATATCCCTCCCACTTTCTCTATCTCTTTCTCTCTCTCTATCTTTCCTTACCACTCCTTCGATTTTCCACCATCACACTCCTATATGTAAATAGGGCGCTGTCAAAACTAAAATAGTTTTGGGTTTATTCCCTATAGTCTTTTATTGTTAGAAGAAAAACCAGCCATGCTTCGGTGTTGCTGTAGTATTACCTCTGAAACTTCTCCTCCCAAATAATCTCCTCTACTCTATCTCCAGCTGGGAGGGAGCAGCTGGAACAATGTGAATATGATATTATAATTTATAAAATTTCATTCTGCAATATTAATTAAATTCAAATTATCAATGAGAAGATATGTGGTAACTGGGACTCGAACGTAGATGTAGGATACTGGATTCGAGCCCCAGTTACCCCATATCTTTTTATTGATAGTACGAACAAATAATAATAGAGACTGAAATTCCATTAGTTATAATGTAAAATTGTACCTCGAAAACTTCTTTTAATCTTAAAAAGTAAATATGACCCTGTCATAAGAAAAATAGTTTTGGGACGTTGGTTCTATAGCCTCATATACTTTACCTGAAGACATACCCCTTCTTCGCTGTTGGTCTAGTACTCCCTCCCAAAGTTTCCCTATATGCCTCACTCCTTAACTCTTCATTCCTTCCAATGTATAGCTCCCACTTATTCACATCCTCCCCTTTCATCTCCTTCCAAACAATTACTCTACTACAACACTCAGACACGCTTCCCTGTTGCTCAAGTTATTTTTCTCATTTTTTCCTTCAATTCATTCCCGGCCATTCCTAACATTCCTCGCCATGTCACTGCCCTTCTTCCTCCCTATTATCCTATACTTCCATTTCCTCTCCATCTCACTCTGCCTTTCCCTTACTTCCATTCCTTCAATCTTCCGCCATCTCACACCTTCGATCATCCACCATCTTATTCCTTCCCTCCTGGCCGGATGTAAATATAGCCCTGTTAAAAGCTAAATATATTTCGGAGTTTTTCGATAGTCTTTTATTCTAACTAGAAGACCCAATCATGCTGTTACTCCTTCCTCCTTAAACCTCCTCTCTCAAAGCATCTGCTCTACCTCTGCCTTCTCATTCCCAGGAAATATGGTCCTGTCAAAAGTAAAATATTTTACGGATTCTCTTACTGTAGCCTTATATATTCTACTACAAGAGTCACCCACGCTATTGCCCCAAACCTATGCTCTCTACCCCACTCCGTCCTTTTTCCTCAATCCCCATTCTTTCTTCCATATATTCCTCAACCTCCCATTCCTTACCCATCTCCCTTCTTCTTCCCACCATCCCATCATGTGTCACCCTTTATTCCATATCTATTACCCCCTTGTCTTCCCCCACTACAATTTATTTTATAACTTTTATTTTATAAGTTTCTTTTATAGATATTAAAAGAAATGAGCTGTAATACTTCTGTTAACCCTTTAAATACAAAATTTACGGCATTAGGACGCGTCGACATAGGTTTCCGCACATTGCACAACATTGATAACTGTTTACACTATGAGAATAAATGTAATTTACCCGGCCCCTTCTCCAATCATCAAACAAACATTTTCGAGAACTACGCATCCAAATTATATTAAATATAATCTCTTAGGAGACTCCGACACGCGTCGCTGTTATTCAAGTAGTCCCTCCCAAACTTCCTCTCTATTTTTCCTTCCTCTACTTCCCACCTATCCTCCCCCGCATTAATTACCCTCCCGTCATTCCTCTCCTTCCCTTCACCAGTTATTTTACGACTTTCTATATATAGATATTTAGAGAAATGAGGTAATCCTCTAGATAACATATTACATATTCCGTATTAATGTTGTATAACATTCCTACTCTCAAATTTCAAACACGCGAAATTACAATCGGAATAGTAGTCGAGAACGGCATGCCTTCAATGCAAAGACCTGTCCCTCGCATACCATGCATTGCGCTGTGACGCTGCCGCCCCCGAAGACTGCGGGGCGCACATGCCGCGCGTATCAAGCCCGTGCGTAATGCGAGTGAATTATCATCTCGATGATTGATGTACATCTATTTGTTAACATTTATAACGACCTGAAGTGGTTTCTCCCGCTGCTTCCCTTCTATCCTACAAACCCTCAACCCACCTACCTACTCACTGAAAACTCGTGCATATTTGCTAAATAATGCAAACATAATTCTGCTTCACACAAATTATTTACGTGAACGTAATAATATTGAGCCTTTCCATGAAGAATTGAATTAGCTAATCCGATTCGTAGAAAACATGCACAATCAGTCCTTCTCTCACCAGTGCTTCCACTGGTGGAGGCGACGGACGCGTTGTATTGTACAGTCGAGAGTTGTATTCGTTGTTGTTGTTGTTGCTGCTGCTGGTCTTGTCGGTGAGGCCGATGCAGCAGAACACGCGCCAATCTACTATCGCGCCGCCCCCACAACTGGATTAAATAAAGCCTATGGCCCTGTCAGCCGGGCGTGCTCGTGAGTGAGTGCTCATCGTATCTCACGAGGACGGCGCGACCGCTTCCCGTAATCCAAACAGTTTTTATAATATATTTTCTAACGCGACCCAACACCATAAATCCATTGGAGCGTGTCCGGCGTTTTTTGGGCCGCAGACATTTTAAGCGGGTGCAGCGCGCTGGTTTTTACACTGATTGCATTTCATCGACATGCGTGGTTGTTCCAGATGTACGATTGGCTTTTCGCTGAATAAACACAGAAACCATTGTTAATTTTAGATGCAAAATATATATTTTTCCAATGCGTTGGGGTTGATTGTTGTACCGAAATTCCAGTAAAAGTGAAACTGATGGAAATCAAGCTTTGTTTTTCGAAATTACGAATGATAACGAAAAACAAACAGTTTGCTTGTAAATAAACACGTGAAATAACTATAACGTAAATAAATATAAAAATATGTTTTGCTTCGCTATGAAAAACTGCATCGAATAAATCAATCGCGGTGAAATCATATATTATACATTGGTCCATCATGCGCACGCACATTGGTTCAATCCTAGTCATACCACACGGAATATATCGGAGAATAATAATTCATTACACCATATACTAAATTGAAGCCCTAGGAGGCTGACCGCGAGCAAATTTTAGCGTAAAACCTCCAGTGGCTTATTCAGCATTAATTAATGGAAGTCTTTTTTTTTATTAGGCTTTGCTAAACAATAGCAATTTGATTGTATAGCGTAAATGTGGCTTGAGTAGTTAACTCAAGCAATGTGTTTGTAGCTTCTGGCGGCGATTGGAGTTTAGAAGTGGGTGGGGGGTTGAAGGGTTTCCAGTAGGGAGGTTGGGTAGAGTGCATATGATGCTGTGAAGGTTTTCCATGCTATAGTAATAGTTTTTTTGAAAATGGGAGAGGTGCAGATGCATTCGCCTTTATTACAAAATCAATTATAGTTCTAGTTGACATCATTGCCACTATTTCTGGCCAATGACGGAGGCCAGACAACTACCAGGCCCATCTTTACATCATCGAAGATCCTTGGCTCCTGTATAGCAACTGTGGGTAGTCATAAACTGCTTTACGAAGAGGAATCATACAATATGGTAATTTTTACATACGGTTTTATGATGAATTTAGTTATAGTTATAATTCCCGCAAAGTGGAAGAGAGGGGAAGAAGAAAATTACCCCCGCTCGGGACCCCTGCCACTTTTTCAGGTCAGAGTAGATTCAGAACTTATTTACTGAGGCCAGAAAACTACTCTGGGCCATTTTTACATCACCGAGGGTCCTCGCACCTTTCTTGTAATTGTGAGGTAGTCATACAATACCTTACGAAGGAGCCTCACACTTCTAGGCTATTTTTACCCCCGCCTTTATTCAAAATTAGTTATAAAATAAAATACCATTCAAAACTTTTTTTTTCTTCAACACGCGAGTTGTTTACAGCTCCTTTGTTCTTTTATAGCACCTGTGGGTAGTCATAAACTGGTTTACGAATAATAATCATAAAATATGGTAATTATTGGCTATTTTTACATACGCTTTTTTTACAAAATCAGTTATAGTTATAGTTCCCGCAAAGTGGAAGTTAGTTATAAAATATAATTCGAATCAAACCATTTCTTGAACATGCGAATTGTTTAAAAGTCCAATGTGGAACGGCAAGAAGAAAACAAAAAGAACCGAAGCCATAACAGACAGAAAATTGTGCATTCGCTCATTGTATCTGCTCATATTAAATTAACCCTCCGCAGATTTTGTGATTAATGATGGCGCGTATTAATGATGATTAATTTTTACCTTTTGTCTACGTTCGTGCATTCTCTGAAAGGCAAAAAAGAGGAAGATAATTGAGCTATAGGCCGAAATGCGGTTTTTCCTCTTTTTGAAGGCGCCAGTGCCATCATCATCCATATCGCTGACTGTGGTATATAGATACACGGTATATATACATAGATATGTACATTTGTGTACTGACTAGAATTTATTAAGCAAGCGGAACATCACCCACAACAATGCCTGTAGCGCAACGTAGAATAACACAACGGGATTTTGCTCTTACAATAATAACAACACAATAATAGAATTAGCAAATTTCTCAGATGAAGCTACGATTCTGAATTTGAATTAGAGATAGAATAGGTAAGGGATCTCCAGTAACGAGGTTACTCCATCATCATGTACGTGCAGGTAATAATATTAGTTAGAGAGTTAGAGGCAGGTCCAGCAACGAGTTAACATTTTTTATCAAAATTTTGTTATATACATTAATTTGGTAGTAAGTGGGCGGTAAAGACTATCGATATAGACTATCATCATTGATTTTCTTTTGACAACGTTTTAAACTAGCTGTGTCTGCTGATTCTAGTAAAATGGAAGAAAAGCAATATCGGTGGGTGATATACTAAACCCTCCTTTTGATATTAAAAGGCTTTGCCATAGATTTCCTTCCATTTGAAAATATGACCCACTGTTTTCACTGTATAAACTAATGGAATTTACCCGGCGCCTTCACCAAATATCCCTTTATAAAACAACTCGTCCGAATCAGTTGAAATTTTGAGTGTAGTCTACTTATGCAATCATATTAGATATCACGCTGTGATAGTAACGATTGGCCAAGTTCCAAGTACCTGTAGAACTTGGTAATGTAACATCACTGAATTTCACGCATGCAGTTCAATTAACATTGCGTATAAGACGATATAATTGTAAATTTCATGAGTCAATACCTGGCTTCGAGAAGCAAGATTATCAAACGATTATGTTTGGCGGGCGAGGGCAGTGAGCGTCTATCATTCCACCGCGTTCCACTTGCCAGTGTCGGGCTTTGCCACCGCTGAGCCGCACTGATCCGATGAAACCCTGGCTCGCAAATGTGACGCTACCAATTCCCAGCCTGCACGCGATGCGAGACCAATATCAACATTACTAACGTGATCATCCCTACGTCCCCACATCGCCACATATCCGCAACTCGCCCACTCCTAACCCGCGCTGTTATTATGGTAATAAATTCGCATTGTTTTCATTTTTCTCGCGTTGTTGTTGCCGCCGCCTTATTATTTCAGCGTGCCTGTTTTACCTCGCTTAACCGGCCGAATAATGCAAATCATGCAAATTGCCGTGAAATTTATTCGCTTTCCACTTTACAGTGCCTGCACCTTCGCCGGCTACTTAGCGTAGCATTAATTTCACCACCGCTGGTAATCAACCACCACAAAGAGCACGAACACGCCGCAAAAATAGTTGCGCGTACATGTACTGCTCACATGCACAGTACCTGGAAAAATTCAGCGCAGCTTAAACTATGCAAATTATACTGCTATCTACAGAATAAATAAACTTACCTGCTCGCTGCAAGGTAAACACAGTTTTGGGGCTTAGCGTACAGGTTTTAAAAGGTTTGCAAACGTCGATATTGTTTAATAATGCATTCATTTATTTATTCATACTTTAATAATAGTTCCATTTGTAGTGCATTTCATAAACATTGTATAATTCCTCGGTTGCATATAATTTATCAATCAAACCAACCTTAAACCTCCATCACATATCTGACAAATAAATCTCGGGATTACATGGAACATCACATGATGATATTTTTCACCAACATTACAATTTTTTATTTCAATATGATCAGAATATATGGCACGATAAGCCAGAGGTCGTGGGTTCGAATCCCATTGGCAGTTCATTTTCGTTGGATTTAAAAAATATTTTAAATTCATTTCCGCATCTTGCGCATAAATATCTGCTTAACATTTTTTTCAAACCGTTATAGCTTTAGCAATCATATTCTAAAATTAATCTGCAGCCTGATCCATATGTAAACCGTAAAAATTCATATCTCGGTGTTTTCATCATGTAATTTCAAATATTTCCCTTGCTAAATATACAATTCATCATAATTACAGTTAGTGTGGACATAGAGTTTGTTTTTCTCATGAACAAACTGCGCAATTGTAATTTCGTACCTAATATCAGTCATCAAACTAGTATCATAATAATTATACATATTTTGCTAAAATGTTCGTTTATTTTAATTTCGCTAGTTAGGTGTTTGATGTCCTCCCAGCTCTAGTTATTTTTGGAAACTTATTGCTTATTCTGTTTTAATGTTTATTTATAAATAATACTTCGTCCCGTCCAGTGTTTATTTGGAAATGTTTGTCCAAACTCATTGCCACGTTTTTAATAATTGATGTTCACAGCATTCAAAATTCAACAGTCAAACTGGCGCACTCGGAGCATTAATTACTTTTTCAAATTAATTACAACTAGGCCCTGGTATTATAATAAGGGTGACTTATTATTTTATTCTCGTGCTCGTAGTATATCTTGTCATCTTATGCGTAAAATATTTCATTCTTATGTACAGTTTAAAAGGAACTGATTAACTGAGCAACAATTTTTTTAAATATCAGATAGGGGAATTGTGTATAAAATCATGTAAAAGGATAAATTAGTCATCAAGTATAATACTGGCCATATCATCTTCTGATTGATTTGAAAATATTTATAGGTGTTTAGTATGGAATTTAATATTTTTACTGGGTATTTGAGCAAATTCTGGTTTTATTTACATTTAATAGAAAATAATTTGCAGTTTTGTTGATCGTAATGTTCTGTTAATTTTTAGACAAATAATGCCTTGAAATATTGCTTTTTCATTTTAATGGCATTGCAGTTATATTGGCAGTTTTTTTTTTCTATAGAAATTAGTGTTATTACCCCGGAAATTGTTCAATGGAAACTGCATAAGATTTTCTATTAAATCTAAAAAAAGTATTATCACAACTTAAAAGTTTAGGGAGTTATTGCAATTTGTCATTATTTTCAACAAGAAATTTGTGAGAAGTGAAGTTAAATTTCATGTCATTTAAACTCACTCATCATTTTTAATTACACGTGATAGTTTTATCAAACATTACCAAAATCATCGGAGAATTTTATTCAATCCGAAAAATATTGCAATGTATTGAAGCCATACAATTATCCATTTTTTACAGCCAATTTTCTTATAAAAATTATTGAAGTTTTCGAAATATCACTTGAGATAATAAAACATATCGCGAGACGATTAAAGGGGATATACCTACTCGAAAATCAGCCCTGCATCGATGTTAGGTATTCTGTCCATCTTATCCTTGTTTACTGCTAATTTTTCCGATGAGATTTCGAAAGATTTCATAATTTCTTCCGAAATATCTCTTCAAATAATATTACCTAAAAAATATCGCGAGCTAATTAAAGGGGATATACCTACACGAAAATCAGCGCTGCAGCGATTTTTTCCGCATAGTAACGAGAGTCTAATCGTAAGGTTGCAGCGTCAGCAGCGCTGATTTTCGAACATCCCCTTTAAAATTTATTGAACGCGATCTACTTTTAGCCATATTTCAATCTCTTTATTCCCTAAGCTTTAACATTTGGAAAAATTAACGGTAAAAATGAATAATTGCTTTGCTGCAATAAATAAAGCAACAAATTTCTAATATTACTCAATTAAAATCAAGTTTTTTCCATCATCCATATCGAACACATATACATTTTTTCAACTCATTCCGTTGATGGAAATAAATGGAAACAAAAGATTCGGTATACTGACCATCTTATCCTTGTTTACCGCTAATTTTTCTGGCAAGTATTATGAAATCTTTCCAAATATCCCTTCAAATAATATTACCTAAAAAATATCGTGAGCTAATTAAAGGGGATATACCTACTCGAAAATCAACGCTACATCGATGTTTGCTGGAGAGTAACGAGAGTCTAATCGTTAGATTTCTGCCTTAGCAGCGCTGATCTTCGAACGTCTCCTTTAAAATGCTTATTCCGTTACTTTAGCAATTTTTTTCACGGAAAATTATCGATTAAAATGAATAATTGCATGGCTACAAAAAATAAAGCAACAAATTTCTAATTTTGCTTAACTTAAACTTAAATCCAGTTTTCCCGTCACCCATATAAACACATATAAATTTTATCTTCTCCTTCAGTTAAAGGGAATATAAATATACAAAATGGAATAAAATGTCCATCTCACCCCGCTTTATTAAATGTCATTATGTCCATACCCAAGGTATCGTGTAAAACACGTGTAAAACTTTCTAACTAAAACAAGAAAATCTCATTTTTGTATAATGCTTAACCGTTATTAGAACTTGTGATTAACCAATAAAAAGTTATGACCCAAAAAACAAAACGGTATGTCATTTTGTACCATTTCCCCTACTGCGTATAATGCTCAAAATATTGATTTGGCATTCGGTGGTAAAAGGGTAACTTTTGGCGTTTGGGACAATTTATCTCAACGAATAAATCGTAAAACCCGCGCGACTGCTGAAACTGCTTCTTCATTAAAGTAAAGAAGATAAAGATTGTTTGAGTACCTACCCCTCAAGCATCCAAGAGCTTATAAATAATTAAAAACCTTTCAATATTAAACGTTTCAAATTCTCATAAAACTTTGGCATGATATTTTTATTAGTGTATTTAAGTGGGTTAAATCGCGGCGGCTGGTATCTAATTGTTGCTAAAGGATATCGCTTTGATTCTTATTAAGCACTTCCTGCCAATGATGCCATTTTGCAAAAAGTTTGTTCTATACTTTGATATGAGTGAGCTTTAGATCATATTTATTTGGCCATTTAGTGACATATAGTATATGTAGTGTAGTGTATATACACTTTATATGTATATATAGTAAGTTATACTAACTAACACTCATTAATTAGTGTTGTCGTAACGTTATTGAGTTATTAAGAAAAGTGCGTTTATATCGTTTGCTTTGGGGCGGGCGGTGCACTCGTCTCGCTACGAGTATGAACTGTTTTCCAACATTCCAGGCAACTCCAGAGAACTCCAGTGAACTATATCAACATACGGAAATGGTGCTGAATTTCACTTCCTGACTAATTAAGAAAAACAGTAATTGACCAACGTCAGATATAGAACAGAAATGGGGAACGTAAAATGGGAAAATCTAAAATACATATAAAATACCGAACGTTAAATATAAACAGTGGAATATCGCAGAGGAAACAATTTTAAGCAAACAAATCAGAACTTTGATTACCTGTACACCCACATAATTTATAATTAGGTGAAATTCACGAGTTCTAGAGCCACTGAGCCCTACTGTTTGAACTGTAACAGAGATATTTTTAATATAAAGTTGGAGCATATAAAAATACTTTTCGATTCCGTTACACGGTGCTCGGATTACAGGATCGAGTGACACACAATGAGTGAGAAAATGATTTTTGAAATTCGTAGAATATTGTGCAGTAATATCAGATCTACATAAGATGACGATTTTCAGAATAAATTAATGAATCGCATATTTTTTATATATAAAAATATTTGAGAATTATTTAACCACATGATGCGATGGCTTGGATCTTTGGCCTGGTGATTTATGTCACACTTATGAAAATATTGTAGACGTAACCGTGATTTTCATTAATTAATTTTGAAAAAAACATCATATCTAGATATTTTAAAGTAATATTCAAAAACTTTCATTTTTCGATGTATTCATCATGTAATTTGAAATGTTTCCCTTGATAAATATACAATTCATCATAATTACAGTTAGTATGGACATAGAGTTTGTTTTTTCTTAAACCAACAGCGCAATTGTAATTTCATACCTAATATCAATCATCAAACTAGTATCTTAATAATCATACATTTTTTCCTAAAATGTTCGTTTATTTTAATTCCGCTGCTTAGGTTTTGATGTCCTCCCAGGTCTAGCTATTTTAGGAAACTTATTGCTTATTCTGTTTTAATGTTTATTTTTAAATAATACTTCGTCCTGTGCAGTGATATTTGGAATATTCGTCCAAACTCGGGGCCACGTTTTTAATAATTGATGTTTACAGCATTCAAAATTCAACAATCAAACTACCGCATTCGGAACATTAATTACTTTTCCAAATTAATTACAACTAGGCCTTGGTATTATAATAAGGGTGACTTATTATTTTATTCTCGTACTTGTAGTACATCTTGTCTTGTTATGGGTAAAATATTTCATTCTTATGTATAGGTTAAAAGAAACTGATGTAATGAATTCTGAACAAATGACATTTTATCTAAATCTGATATTTTTGGCAAATATTCTAAATCATATTTCTCGACCCTGTTATCCGAGCACCGTGTTATTATTGGATTCTTTCACGGCTGACCTGAGTTTTAGCCGATTCAAATTAGTTCTCAACATTTTTGAATTTAGTTTACGTTATTCTCTGATTAACCTACGAGTATTAGCTATTCAAAATAAGCAAACTACTCAAACTATTCAAACAGTTCAAACTATTCAAAGCTAATTGCTTTTGTAATAATTACTGGACGTGTGCTCGTTGATGCAGTTAAAGTAATTGAATTCGTTCCGCGTACAGAATAAAATAAAACCGCCGCGTGTTGGGAGAAAGAAGAAAAGTATTGGCACATAATGATTACAAAACCAGATCGTGAGAATAGTAGCAAACCACCAAGCCGGTATTCGGGAATCCCGTCTTACAGCATGACGAGACAAGGCTAATGCGGGCGGATGAAGCATGTTCCCGTGTTTGGGCAGGATGCGGATGCTTGGGGCCCAGTCGTGGCAAGACACGTACCTGCAAGGATGTGCAAATCGTACGAAATCGACAAATGGGCAACGCACACCATCCGCTCGGACTTTTTCTCCCTCGATTTTCTCCGCATCGTTTTTGTACCTTTCATTGGTCATTTCCAGACGCAACGGTTTTTCTACAACGCTCCTCAGTTCTTACTGCCTCGCGCGTGCCTTCACCGCCCGAATTCCTTTCAACTACATCGTCCCTTTCGCCGGCCTTCGGACAGGGTGGTTTGGTGATTTATCTATTTGGTTTACAAGTGATGCGATGTTATGCGGTTGCGTGACAACCTGCGATTCTTCACGGAATTAATGTTCACTTTCACTCCAGTATGCGCGTTAAGGTTCACCCCGTTCACCCCCACACTCTTAAAATTATTACTCTACCTTACTTTAAATCACAACACATTTTCATCTTTTTCGAGGTCCGCCTAGGCTTATCGCACATGCGCACGCAGGATCACTAGCAGGAGCAGGAGGCTGTCAGCACGCACCCTCGTCGTCGAGCTGTACCAGTAGGTGAAGCTGGGGTTGCTCTGCTGGATTTGGGTTACATGATCATACAACGCCACTGTTTTACTAGCGGTACGCGCTGATTCTGGAACGCCGTCGAATGAAGCGACGCAGCTGAGGTCGATGTGTTTGCCGTATTTCTGCGTTTCCACCACCAGCCGGATGATTTGCGAGGAGGATGCCAGCCCGTTATCGTCGGGCTTGCTGCGCTTGATGTCGCGAACGTACTTGCCGGCCGCCTGCGGGCAGAACAAGCAAAGAATGGCGCAATCAAACGCTTCGGGAAGCTAATTCCGCACGCCTCGCACGATTTACCCGAAAGTTATTGAATCGGTAATGAGCAGAAAACCACTCTAGGAAAATATGGAACTTACCAACTCTTTATTGATATACCAGGTAATCAACTGCGGAGGGTCGGAAAGAGCAGACAGACACTTCGCTGTGAGTATGTCCCCTTCTTCATAGCGAGCTTCCAAGTCTTCAATCCATGGGCCATCGGCTGGTAGAGCAGCCACAGTGACATTCCTCGTCTCGGAGATTAGTCGGAAGGCTGGGGCTTCAGTTGATACTTCACATTTGTACGCTCCTCCACTGAGATGCTTCACTAGGTTGTCTAACGTCAATTGGCACCTCCTGGTGCCACAGTCGATGGTCTCATTTACTAGGTTTACCCCACGAACGGGGTATAGCAATTGATGGGGTTGTTGGTGAGGTTGATACCGAAAGAATTCGGAGTCGTCTTTGTACCATTTCACGGCGTATAACTGCTCGCCACCCATGTCGAACTGGCATTCCAGATGTAATGGTGATCGGTAGTCCACTACGCCTGGAGCTGACATTTTTGTCAACCGAAGAGAGTCCACTGTAAGCAGAAATAAAGGTAAGATTATTATTTATTGTGTTTCCTATGGCAAAGCTCCCTTGATGCATCAAAATTTGCAGAGGCAAATACATTAATTTATTTTGTGTATGGAAATTGAGGAAGAATTTTTCCATCAACTCAGTATTTCTAAACAAGGTCTTTATACGCATTGAGGATTACCTAACTTTATGGGGGGAAGGGGTATCCCAATGTTAAGTTTTGCATAGTTGTGAAGAGGATTCTTTAACGGGCTTCCAAAAATTGTTTTATATGTGCGAGAATATCTGGATTTTTGAGTCGTGAGCCGTGAAAATCCACGGTGAATTTACCATGTTCGCCGTACGTTTGGGAGTGTCGTGTATCTCACTATTGTACGTTATTCACACACATGCTCTTCAGCCGTGAAAATCTACGGCGAATTCGCCGTATGTGTGGCAGCCTCATATAAATATCACTATGGTAGCTTGTTGACACATACGGCGAAACGTTTCACGGTAAAATCGTCGGAACGACGAAAAAACGTGTGTTATTACTAATAATTAAATATTTCAATTACAACCGCGACCAGAACTGCACTCATTGAGTTAATATCCAATTTCAGAATTGTATTCCTTCCTAAACAAAATCTATGCCTATGAGTTTATCACATAGTTTAAATTATATTCTTTCATAAAAGATCTATTACTAGATATGCATCGATGCTTTATCGCCGTGAAAATCCACTGAGAACCTGCCATGTTTGCCGTATGTTTAATAGTTTTGTATATATATTACTATATGGATGCTTGTTGACACACACGGCGAAAATTTGCACGGCAAAAACCGGCGGAACGGCGAAAAATAGTGTGTTAACAAGGGGAGCTTGTTGACACACACGGCAAAATCGCAGTGTAAAACCCTAATTTCAAAATTATATTCCTTCCTAAACCAAATCACATGTATCACATAGTTCAAAATTATATTCTTTCATGGGATATTTTTGACACACACGGCGAAAATTTGCAAGGCACGGCGAAAAAAACTGTGTTAACAATAGGCCTATGGGCCACACGGCGAAAAATTTCACGGCTAGATCACCAGAACGACGAAGAAAAGTGTGTTACCAACGGTCACGTTTTTACTAAAAACTTAATGCCAATTTCAAAATTATGTTCCTTTCTAAACCTTCCTAATATGAAGACATAGATTTGCCTTGACTTTATCATATTATATCGTTTAATAAAATTGAAAGGATGTACTACTAGGTATGCATCTATGCTGTTTATTTTTTAAAATATCCACTAATTTAATCACAATACATAATTAAAGCTATCAGCAGCGTTGTAGATACGAGGATTATGTCCTTACGCCCCATGGTCCACGCCTAAAAGAAACAAAAAGCAATTTAGACTCGGAGATGAAAAGATGTCATTGCAACAGAACAACAATTTGCTATTCTACTTACTCTCGTGACTGTATAAACCCTAAAAGTTGCCTAAGTGATTTAAAGCAATGAACTTCTTGAATATTAAATGTCTCGCAATGAATATTGAAATATTTAAATGCAAGGCTGGCAAAAGTTCTCGACGCATGCATGACCCATCATTAATTCCGAATACAATGAACGCAAATCGCTTCCGTTCTCCTTTCGAGACGCTGGTCGATATTTCTTCCGGAAATCTTGTTTCATTCAATTGCGGAGCTAAAGTTTCTTGGTGTTCTTCCCATTATTAATTCGCACTTGGCTCGCCGATCGGCGCGCTCAGCGCTCATCGTTCATCGCTCGCCGCCCATTCTTTTTCTAAACAATGAAAAGAAACTTCATTTGTATGACCCAATAAGCGGAGCGCTGTGAGCCCACATGCGATCGCAGGAAATATTGAAAATCGAGCAGGGCGCATTCCCGGTTGACTGTCCATCGATTGCTCCCTAATACGCGCGAGTTAGGGGAGGCGGCGAGCTACTCGCAGGGTATTTGCACAAAAGTGGGCTATATTAAATTCGGAAGACGCTATTTGCTTGCTACTTCAACCCAGCGTTTTTCGTTTCATTTATATAACGGAAAATTCATTAACGGATTGAATTTCATTTCTTTCCTGGTTAATATCCGTGATAATTTCCTACTAATTAGTTTAATTAAACTTACTGATTTTCAATTTAGCCGTAGATAAGGTCTGTTTTTCTTTACCAATATTGCAGCGATTTTCGAGGTAAATGATATAAAACTTGATATTTTTAATTTTCTCTCTCCCAGCGTAGGAAATAAAAAATGTAATTATGTTCTATTGCATGAACACTGTACTTTGGAATGAAATTGTAAATTTGAAATTTTAGAAATCTAGATAACTTCGTAAAAATAAATTTTTAACATTATTACTGCTCTACCCTCGTTGGCGCACATATTATATATATATATATACACTGGCATATATGATGTAAGTGTCGTTTGCGTGTCTTATTATGTCGTATTATGTAAACTTCGGATGGCCTACTAAAAATATCGTTATTAGAATTTAATATAATTTAAAAATTATTTGAAATAAATTCTCAATATAAACCTACCTGTGAATACTCTCAAACCGATAATTACAAAGTGCAGTCACGAATTTATTATTAACTCTCTGTTATTCCAGTGATTCCTCGGGGATTGGAAATAATTTAACCTCGTTTTAATTTGCAAAGCGTTCGCGCGGCTGCAATTATTGTGTTCGCATTGTTCCGCCTCTCAATTGTCATTGTTCTGTTGGCGGCAGCGACGCAAACCCGGTTTTGTTTAGTTTATGCGCTTCAAATGCAAAGCAAAGGTCGTGCTTCGAAAAGCGGAATTAAATTAAACCTGGACGGCTGTTCTTCCTCCCCTCATTGACAGATAGCAACCAGCAACCAGGTTTGGATTGGTATTGTGGGGGGCGGTTGAGATTGATACATTCCTAGTAGTACCTAGTAATATCTAGTAATATCTAGTTACTAATAGTTCCTAGTTAGTAGCTACAGCGATCAAACAATGTCGCTTTCTAAGCTTTGTGGTGAATTTAAGCAAACAGGAGGAATTGGAGTAACGGGAGGAGGTCGGGGGGGTGACGGATGTATACTCCCCATGAGTTCTTTGTTCGCACCCTCCGCCCGATTGGATGTTTCCGCATTTGTGCGCACAATTAAGTTTACAATGATTTGCCCGATTGTGTGCACGTTGTTCCGGTCCGTGTAGCTCCACAAAATCAGAGAAAGTAATTTTTAATTACCTCGGCTTGTACTGAGTGCCAAGAGCGAGAGTATCCACCACATCTTCGTATCACTGCGGGGTTGCGGGTTTGTCAACTTTATTCCTCGCACCACTTTTTTGTTGGCACTTGTTCCTAGTTCCGGTGAAGTTTTCGGAAGGAAAACGCGTCCAGGAAACACTTATATAACAACATTCTTCGATTAAAACATGTTAGGGTCAATCAAGTCTTTAAGTTAAGTTGACAACTGATACTTGAAAAAGAAATGGTAACGAATATCAATAGAATCAACTAATTGGTCTTCTAATTGTTTCAAATGATAAACGCGAAATTAATGCGACACCCATTAATATTTATTAGCGTATCTGTGAAAAAGCTCGGCTCGGCTTAGTACGACACCGACGGCGGCGGCTAAAAACGCGAAGCTGGATTGCGACTGCCCCCAAGGCCTGAGCGATACTGGCGGCGGGTGACGCTCGCGTCTCTTCGGAGCGTATTAGTGGGCGTTGCCCGACACGATACCGCTCAGCATCCTGACGGCGCGAAGTACGAGGATGCACTGTGCGGCGGCGGCGGCAGCGGCGGCAGTGCGCGACCTCATCTGGCGCCCCTGCGCAGCACCAGCAAAGTTCTTCTTAAATTTACAAACACGGCGCGAATCGTGCGTCAAACAGAATTTCATTTGTTTCGTTGCTGCTGCCCCCGGGGGTGGTGTTGTCGCACCTGCAAATCTCGCTCCAATGGTCAGCGGCGTTTTTTACCCGCGGTTGCTGCGAACGGATACATTGCGCTTACCGGAGCTACGCTATATTTTCTTTGCGTTAATTAGACTTTAATTAATTTCGTCGCTCGTGCAAATATAACTAAAGAGTGGCGGCAGTTTCAATCTCTCTTGGAATATGTAAATGCTCGGAATTCTGCCACTGGACGCGCTGCAACGCGAAAAGGAATGAGATAACCTGAAAGGCAATTGCAATTTATGGTAATTAGCATTTTTTGAATGCGAAGTACAGTCGTTGATGAATAATTTCTGCTATTAAGAGTGCTTGGCCAATAATACGCGTCGCTGCTAAAAATTCGTTATGCACGCAGGTATTTAGACGAGTATGCAATATAGTTTTGTGCTCCCACAACTTTATGTTCATATTTTGTCGGGAAATTCATAGAATTTTATTTTCATTGAGGGTTTACCTTGTACTTTGGATATTCAAAGCATAGTCATGTTTATAGGAATTTGAATTTTTGGAATATTCGTACAATTTAATAAAACTCGGTGGTAGATATATGAATGATTGGGAATGCGTTGAAAAAGAATAATTTTCCAGGAAAATAATTTAATTTAATTCGCAATAAGGCATAGTAAATGAAAAATAATATTTTATATGAATGGTTGCACGACGATTTTTCTTTGATGCATTTTAATTCTTGGCGTATATATCGATGTATATAATATTCTAATAATAGTTGTAATTTTCGAACTGATATTAATGGAATTATACTAAATTCTTCTCTTACAAATTAACACTTAAATCTTTAATTTGAGAAAGAGTACATATAAAAAAATATATTATATATGCCTTTTAAAACTATTCATTTATTTCATTTTTATTTTTACAATTTTATTACTTGAGACTAGATGTCTTTTTAAAGATGTCATATTCTGAATTATTGATGTATTGTATCACTTTTTATTTTCAAATTTCTTGGAATCTTGTCATCTTGTAATTTTAATCAGTACACTCAATAAAAACATTAAAATCGTGACACTAACATAGCGGGAACCTGGGACAGATATATCTTTGGGTTTTCTTCATCTGATTGATTTGAAAAAATTCATACGCATGCAGAACGGTATTTTATGCCGTCACACTGAATTTCAACGAATTTGCACAATTGTTATGATACCTAGACAAGGAATAAAAAACGATGTGTGCGTTCCAGAACCTCAATAATTATTTTTGCGCAACGTAGAATTCTTCTACAGCAATAATAACGCACTTATTGCGGTGGATCCTGAATGACTAATGTAATTTAAGGTGTCCTGATACCGTGTTAAGAGAATTTAATTATGTTAGCAGTTCCTTTCATGAAATATTAGTATATTCTACAATTCGTATTCAGGGCGTTTGGACCACTGGGCGCTGAACTTCAAGGTTGTTTGTCGGATAAGCAGAGTTCTAGCCGCGTTGAGCTTCCGATAAAAATATTTACTTACAGTAAGAACAGTAATACTGCAGTTCTCCATTATTTAACAACGTTTATTTTTTCAGTAAAAAATTTCATTTCATTGATTTCCTTGAAATTTGACTGAATTAGTTAGGAGGTCCATTAACCCTGTTACCCATTGCAATTGTAACTAAAAACACGCTTTTCGTTATTGTTGGTTTTATTGTATAGTAAAAAAGTTAATCTAAAAAAATTTGAATGTTTAGACTTAAAACAAAGTTGTGTTGATTTTATTTCGGAAAACATCCCAAATTCCCTCATTTTACTGTAAATACTAAATGGCTAAAATCTAAATTAAATGGCTAGTTCTCAATTTTAAAATTAAAGTAAATCCAAGATTGCATCTTCGAAACACCTGTGCTAATCTTTTGGCACTCGAAAAATCGCAAATTTTTGATAATTTCTTCGTTTTTTTTTTGCATTTTTCCCAAAGTATACATTTTTCGAAGTTTCATCTTTAAATAGATTGAATGTAGTATAAGATGATACCAAAATCAACTCTGTACGTTATACCAGAATGCAGATACAGCTCTTCATAAGATAGCTTTTTTTCCCAACACTTAAATTCTGTTTTAGCCGTTTTTGATGCATCTATGGACAGAACAATTTTCCATATTTTGGTTTTTTAATTGTTGCGGGAAAACTATTCGGCCCACATACGTTATGTTGCGATGAAATTGAAGCTAATTAAATTTGCTACAAGCCAGTTACATTCAATTTTCCGCGTCGGATAACTAATGTCCCCAAAATTAATGGTTAAAGTTGATCAAAGTTGGAAATTTCACTATGGTGATAAAAATAATTGTTTTTTGAAAAGCTGTATCTCTACAAGGTTTTACAAGGTTTTAAGCTGCACTTTTTTGTAAGAATTCTACGTATGTTTATCTCTCTAAACTAAACTTTTTAATTCTGCGCTTTATATTAGTACACAGTGATTTTATCTTCAATTGATTATCGTTATCATTTTGGAGGATTATGGCTGCTCTTTTGACTGGGACAGAGATAGAGTAAAGAATAACTAGTTAGATGTTAATTAATAAAACTATTAATTTTCATATTATTTAATTTAAGATTGAAAGATCTGTTATAATTAATGATACTTCTTCTCCATTATTAACTAAATTCATATTATCAATGTGGTAACTGGGACTCGAACCCGAATATTTTAGGGTCTAGGTTCGAGTCCCAATTATAATTTGAATTTAATTAATATTGGAGAAGAAGTATAATTTATTATACCATTAAATTTGATGTGCTTAATATAGTATAATGTCGGTTAAGCAGACTTCTAATTATCCTGATGATTTTCAGCAATTTTTAATGAGGTTGTAAAGTACGAAAATTAAGAAATTCGGAAAAAGAATTTGTATGGTATTATGATTTTCTGGATGCCCCAATCAACCCGAATACCCGGTGCTCTACTGTAAATGTAAATGGAAAGTTGTTCAAGTGTTTGCAAAAAACGAATGCAAAACCAAGTATGGAATTGAAAATATACTGTGAAGTATAGGAAACAGTCAAAAACTGGAAATATTATTATCCCTCGAAAACGTTGACTAGATCGGTTCTATCATTTTTGATCGACATTTTTCAATAATTCTGTTGGATTACTGCGAAGTTCAAGAGGAGAATTCCCACATACAATAACTTTAAACTTATTATTATTTCTCATCTAATATAATTATGGCAATACAAGATTGCTTAATATATTTACAAACAAATGTTCCCAAAATTTTTTGAGTTGTTTTTCAGTAGCTACAACAGTTTCCGAGCAATTTAGTGTTGTTCTTGTTATCGCAACGCATTTAAGTGAATATTTGTACATATATTTAAATGGAACTTATTATCTCTCCTAATCACTCCTTAGTAAATTAACGCTGCTTATGAGGCAATTAATTCAATGGAATAAATATTATTATTGTGAATATCACAATTATTAGGTCACACCATACATTTCTGGCTGAACTTACGACAATCTTGCTGATCTACGAGTCTGGGATTTCTCGTCGATATACAAATGGGGCAACCCAGTAGACCCTCACACAGCAGATAAGACCTTATTATACGATCTACAATACAATCAGTGCTTACGATACTAAGTTTCAGAATATACATCAAATTCACGTCTATCTAGGTCCGCAGTTCCGCACCGCTACTTGCAAGGTCATGTTCAACAATGTACATTTTTCAAAAAGTGTATTTTCGATTCTGTTTATTATCACTTCCACTATGGAAATTTGTGGCTACGTATACCACGTAAAATGAGAAAACTCCGAAATTTGATGTTTGACTCATAGATCCATAGATCAAAAGTTATCAACCGATTGTTTTAGAAAACAGAAATTTTGTGGAACCATAGATCTTTTAGAGTTATGACAGGGATAATTATTATAAAATTGAACATAATAATTTATTTGGTGGTATATAACATATGTTGGTTTTCAAAGGAGCAAAAGAGCTGAAAAGTGTTTAGTCAATATTTTGTAGAATAACATTCTGTTATTTTAACATCTGCCATCTAATAAAAATTCCAAGCTTTGAATAATTAAATGTGCATAAAAGTATGAAAATATTTTGCTCTAGCTCGGCATATATAGTAAATGTGATGAGACGCCTTTTGAGGAATATTTAAAATGATGAAAATCTTTTAACACATCTGGAGACCTTAAATTATATTGGTCACTCAAGATCCATCGCAATAAGTGCGTTATTATTACTGTAGAATAATTTTACGTTGCGCAAAAATAAGTATTGAGGCTTGGGAATGCACGCTTCGTTTTTGTTTGTTATTTACCTATCACAATAATTATCCCAATTCCTATTTATATAGGTTAAACAAAGAGAACAATAAAATTAACATATTCGATGTATTTTAAATTTAAATACCAATGATTCTAATTTCGTTTTTCATATTTTGAGGAGTGATCATGAATTTAATTGAAATTCTTACAAAAGTATTCATAAAAATGATCAAAATTCAATTCTTATTCATTTAGAACCTATCGAAATTTCCTTAAATTCCTGAATAAAACATTTTTATTAAGTTTTTTACCTTTTTAAAGTAAATCATATAAAGCAAACAAAACATTGCAACACTTGCAAATTGTCAAAGTATTTGTCTATTTTTAATTTGTATATTAGTCTTTGACGAAAATCATAAAGATCGAAACTGGTTGGACAAAATAAGTATCTATCTATTTCGAATTCGGAGAGATCCAGAAAGTTTCGACCCAAACAAACAAACAAAAAGACGGATTTATAAAAACACCATAAAAGGAACATAGCCTCAATCGATTATAATAATGATAATAATAATAATAATAATAATAATAGAAATATATAACTGATGAGTTCACAAACGTTCGTTACAACTTTGTAAAAATTACCAAGTTCGTAGACCATTGAAATAACGAAACGTTCTACGTAAAACGTGACATACGTGATTTCAATGGAATTCGCATGAACTCAGTTTGAAAAGTTGGGATTAGAATAATCAACAATAGTAGTAAACAAAATCTTTGCCGGGTCACAATCGACGATAGATTGAATGTAAACGACAATGAAGCAGTTTGAAGCACATCGTGAAGCAGCTTCATTCCTGGTATGTATTGAGTTTACCGTGTCTACCTATCTGGCAAACAGTCGTCCAACAAGTCCGCAAACCACGACCATGTCATTAGTGATCGCTCGCGGCAACGTTAAATCGGTGCGATACGCGACTTGTCTGTTCAGTTCGAACGCGATGCGCTAGCGCGAGTGACCACACGGCCCGCGGACGACGTCAGAAAGAGGTCCGGTCGGTTCACTGATAGTTCCGTGATCTGCCCCAGCCCAGCCGAAAACACACAACATTAGCAGCGCGCAAACAATTTCGTATCCAATCAGTAATTCATTCAAGCGTTTAACTGGGACGCACTGTGATAATGCGGTCGTAGCCAGTAAACACTGTAATTAATGCATGCAAATTATGCACACAGAGCGTTGATTAAATCCAAGACATTCCGGCAACAAAGCGGCCAAGACGTAAATTGCACTTCCTAAGGTGATCCCACTGATAGGCTGGCTGGCTTCGGCTTAATGACTGATTGTGACTGATTGTGAGTGCATAAGTGCCTGTAAGCTAAGCCTGCGCAAACAAACACAGCGATGATTTGTTGGTCTTGGCTTACATTGACTGCGCAGTGTTAAATCTTGTGGCGAGCAGAGAACAACAGTGTTTTATTTGGGTTTACTAGACTTTTTCCGATGATGCGGACTTCAAATGTGTGCCATCTATTTAGAGCCTTGACGTTGCTGGTGTTGATGGTCTTGAACTTGAACGAGTCGTACCCGCTTGAAGGTAGCCTTTCCCTCACTGCTAACAATAAGCCGGCTCACTATTAGTAGCTGAATATATTGCTTTATTTAGGGACCTAACTGACCTCTTGATAACCGTTCTTATCTGTTATCAATTTAGTAAAATTTAGCAATTTAGTAAAAGTATGTCCCCATTTTTACAAAAAATGGCTGTCTGAACCCGATTAATGTATTAATGTGCACAGTAACGGTGAAAATTCCAGAAGGTTCCCCTTGCGACGTCAAGCAAGGAGACTCCGCAGAGCAGGGGACCTGTGTGGTGGTCCCAAAGTGCGCGCCAGTAGTCAAGAGTTTGAAGGCACGCCGCTGGCATGACTTCACGCGATGTGGTTTTCGAGGCTCTTTGGAGATTGTCTGTTGTCCCAATGACGGCATCGAATCGGAAGAGAACAGAGATGACGATAAGGAAATTACGACTCCATCCACGACAACTACCACTACCACTACATCGAAAGCGGAAGTACGTGGACCAATGATCCGAAAAAGTGTTGAAGGTAAGAGGTTCAAGTGTTGTTAAGTTATTATGGTCCCCAATGTGTGACTTTGTTATAGTATGCGAGGATCTTGTGGAACAGTTCGATCGTCCACAAATAACATACCAAATCGCAGGAGGAAGAGACGCTGAGCCCGGTGAGTTCCCGCATATGGTAGCTCTCGGCTACGAAACGGACGATGAGGAGAATAAGATTGAATACAGCTGCGGCGGTACGCTAATAAGCCAACAGTACGTGCTCACCGCGGCTCACTGCATTATCAGCCAAGGACGAAAGCCGCCGGTGCGTGCTCGCATGGGGATTACCGACTTGAACTCCACCGACGACAGCGGAGAATCGGTCGCCATCAGCAACTACACCGTCCACCCAGACTACAGTCGGCGGAAGAAGCAGAACGACATTGCGCTCCTCCAACTGGAGCGCGAGGTGAAGTTCAGAAACGAGTTGTATCCAGCGTGTCTCTATACACAGCCGGATGATCCCGAGGGATTAGTCATTACAGGCTGGGGACTCTTAAAGAACGGTAAATATGTGTATGAGGAGGGGTTTCCACTTATATCGCTTTTATTCGACAGACGGCAATACGAGTGACATTCTCCAGAAAGGTTTAGTATCACCCGTGGATGTGTTAAAGTGTAACGAGTCCCTTGCGCAGATCCCTGGTACAACCGCGTTTATATCGGAGATGCAACTGTGTGCCATTTCAAATACCACCGATGCATGTCAGGTAAGCATGACTTAACCTAATTTTCCCCGAAACTTCATGTGTTTATTCTAGGGCGACAGTGGGGGACCCATCCAAATAGTTCGTCCCAATAGTAAGTTGTATTATGTCATCGGTGTCACTTCTTATGGAAGATTCTGCGCCGCGAAGTATCCAGGTGTATATACACGTGTGTATAGTTATCTCGCATGGATTGAGAAAATTGTATGGGCTAAATAAAGTAAATAATAATACTCAAATACGTTTTTATTGAAGATTTACTATGTGCAATAACGACTTTTCGAGCACGACCCGGAAGAGAGTGCTGAAAATAGGGTAAGTGTTGGAAAGACCAGTTTACCACGAATACATTAAGATATTTTCTTGTATTGGTAAACTATTTTGCTTATATTAAGCAAATGTTAATGAAAATTGAAATATATTTGAGTCTCTCATTGTATAACCATCTTGGAGACTTGGATTTATACTGGGAAAACATTGTTTAGACTTACACTAGTTAATAGGAATAATTTGAATTTTTTAATTGCCTTAATATTGGCATTCCAAATGTAAAGAATCAAATGGTTTTTAATTTGAATCGTAATTTAAAAAAAAATTAAAATATTTCTACAATTAGGAACATTTCTTTAAACAAAGTATATTATTATGTAGTAATTATTCTCAATTCTCCTATATTTACAATTAGTATACGAGTAAGGTAAGTTGCTGTATTGGCATTGTACTTTTACAATTTATATAATTCACAAAACAGACCTCCTAGCGCCATCTCGTAGGATAATTTCAAAGCTCCAACTTTCACACCAACACATTTATGTACTATCTGACAGAACTGGACAGAACTGTTATCACCGTTGTCATTCATCTCATTTATTTTAACTACTTAATCCACATCTCCCAAAATTCATAAATTACTTCTAATCCGCAGTAAACGCTAGCATAATGACTACAAATATAGATAGGCTGCACTTAGGGCCTCGGGAAGGTGTCACGTATCCTATAAACGTCATCTATTGCGGCAATTGCAGCATGCCCATTGAGGTTAGTGCACATAGCATATAACATGACTGAGGATTAAGTTATAGTGTACATTAAACTTTTCTGTAGTATTGCGAATACTACCCAGAGTATGAGAAATGTAAACAGTGGTTGGAAAAGAACCTGCCCTCTGAGTTCGCCAATCTGAAAGTATCTGCCGAGCATGGGGCTGAGGCTGGAGAGGAGGAGAAGAAAAGGCAAAAGCGTGGCGGAAAAGGAATGATCAAGGCCAAGAAGAAGGATGATTTGCCGAAACAAGTGTGTATTTCTAGAGCACCCAGGGGCAAGAAGAAGAGCGTCACTGTTGTAACAGGTCTTCAAGCATTTGGTAAGATATGAGCTTAAATAAACAGGGTAGCCACTTTTCTGGAAATCAGGGAAAACTGTTAAAACACGTATTATTCGTGTCCAACTATTAGGGTTTCGGAACGGGTCGTATATGGCGCTGCGGCAGCGCTCAGAGAGGTCTTAGAGATCAAATATCTGAACATAACGCGAACATAAAGCGAAAAAAGCTAAGATTTCGTTCGAAAAGACGGCCGAAGTGTCTTTTATAATGAGCAAATTACTATATCGATGAAGTGCGCCAAATTTCTAACATGTGCTTCAATAGTGATCATATTTTTTGAGACAAAATAACTTCAACGGATTTTTTGTCAAGAGGAAAGAGTATTTTATTTGAATGTGTAGCGTAGGTATAGTATAAATGCGTTAAAGTTTTAAAAATTGTTTTCCACCTCTTACTTATACGTAGTTTCAATTTTCTTTCTCAACCTTGTTTTTTTTTTATATATTGCAAGCCGTGTATCAATGGAAATTTCAATTGTGATAAAATATTAGATAAATTGATGTGTACCATATATAACTTTCTTGAAATTATTGATATTTAAGGAATTGCTTTGATTCAGCGGATGACATTTTTCTAAATCAACAAATATATGAATAAAAATACTTCTTGCTAATACAACAACAAATATTACAGACAATCATACCAAGTTTTCAAATAACATTGTAGCTAGAAGCAATCTACAATTACAGAAAGTCAATAATTTAAATTTCCGCATTATAGAATATTTAAAAAGTGAAATTATTCCATTAAAGTTTAATTTTTAGAAGATTCAAGTTCATCGATTCCACAACATTTAAAGAATTTCTTTACCACAAAGTTTATATACACTAAAAAACTTTTCTTACGAGATTACTAAATTTTTTAGAACTGAAAAATATTTTTAAACAAATTTCATCACACAATTTCTCAGACTGCAAAATGATTTGAATATACTTACAAATTTCCAAATGAAATTCAAATCAAATGATAAAGCTTGGCCTAAAACTGATAAAAGAAACACTATTGTAACTTTATACAAAATTGTATTAATAAAATATTTTTAAATTGAATTCGGATTATTATTTATTCAAATATAGTGAAAATCAAGGAAAAGTCAGGGAATTTTATGATGTAAAAGAAGTGGCTATCCTAAATAAAGTTGTAATTTAATTCAAATTGTTTTCTAGACATTGATCTAAAGGTCGCTGCCAAGTTCTTCGGACAGAAATTCGCCTGCGGTTCGTCTGTCACGGGAGACAACGAAATCGTCATTCAAGGTGATGTGAAAGATGACCTGTTTGATTTAATTCCCGAGAAATGGCCAGACATTGATGAAGATTTGATTGAAGACTTGGGAGACCAAAAACGGTAGTTTTTCTACACTTGTTGCAACAAGTGATATAAATCATTGTCTATCAAGAATTATACACTCTATTGTTATTAATTGCTGTCTGATTGGGTTTCTAACAAATGCACGTTTGTAATATTCAATATTTCATTGACATGCGCTTCTGTGAGGCGTTCTTCACTGTTTTCAACGATCAATTGAATTTCCAGCTCTGTGGTTGGTGGTGTGTTGATCATCATGAGCTTTTCAGCTTTTCTTAATTTGTATGGCTCCAGAGCTGTTAAGTATTTCTGGATTTTCTGAGGTTGCTGTGTGGCACAGCTTGAAGACTCCAGATATTTTAATGACTGTAATTTACTTAAATTTTTACGGGTATGTTTGTAATGTGGAGTAAAAATTTTATGGTTTACTTACTTCATATGTTATTGTTGCTAGTTGTCCTTGTCCTGAAGTTTTCTTGTCTTTAAGACGTTGGAGATGTATCATGACTTCGTAATTGGAAAGATTTGCTATATTAGCTTCTTTTCTGTAAAAGAGGCGAATTACAAGGTTTGAAAGATTTCCTGATTAATTTCTTACACATCCATGAGAGATGATTCTTATTTGCAACGAGTTACAAACTAACTAATTAAAATATCCTACAGGAATACAAATATTGAATTCTGTTTAGTTTTGACTAAAATTAATTAGTTTTATATTAACAATGTGATTCTAGTTATATTTTCACGAACATAACCTTCAAAATGCCATGAGTACCAGTGGTCATCAACAGGTTCGTGCACAATTTTTTTTCTATGGTAATTTTTGTAAAATCTACGGATACTTTGTTCATTTATCGATGATAATTTTTGTAGGAAATATTTTCTATATACTTAACACGTGCGAGTAATTAAAACGATTTCTAAATAAAGATTTTTGTAATTCAGTGAAATGTAAGTTATTTTGTAAACTTTAATTTCATACTAATTAAATTAACAATTAGTTTATGCAGTAATACGATAATGTTTTCTATAAATGTAATGTGTAATTAAGATAGTTTTAAGCGTTTTAAGCATTTTCTTAATTACTATAGGCAATTTCGTAATCTTTAAAGGGAATATATATATAAATAAAATGTTTTTGAGAAATGCCATCATATACCGTTCAGTTGGGTGTTTTATTGATTTAATTAATTAATCATTAAAATGAATAAAATACTCAACTGTAGGGTCTATAGGCAACTTTTTATACATGATGAAGCAAACACATCTTTAACCTTTTTGGTTTCCTTTACAGTGTGAAACATGTGCAACATGTTCATGTATAAATAACTAAAGTGAAAATGTTAAAACCACTAGAATTAACGTTAGCTATAATTAAACCTCATGTGGTAGTGAATCCAATAGCACTCGCAGACATTCGGCAATTAATCATTTCCGCTGACTTCAGAATCGTGCGCTCCAAACGTCAGAAGTTATCTCACGCAGATGCTTCTAGATTCTACAAAGAACACGAAGGCAAATTCTTTTACAGTAGACTCACTACATTTATGACAAGGTACTATATACTTATAACTTTATACCATTCCTAGTAATATTCATAAAGATAATCAATATCTAGTGGGCCTTTAGACTTGTATATAATGGCACGGAAAGATGCTATTAAGCATTGGAGACTTCTAATGGGTCCTACGAAAGTCTACAAGACACAATTCAGTGATCCAGACACAATTCGAGGGAAATATGGTTTAAGTGATACAAGAAATGCAGCACATGGTTCAGGTACATTTTTGTTTTCGCTTTAGTAAAATATGTTTTCAAATTTTCAATATGTATTATATTAGTGATAATGTTTCCTGTGTTCTAGATTCTAAGGATTCAGCAAAAAAGGAAATTGAGTTCTTCTTTCCAGACTTTGATGTGGACACCTGGTACAAGGATGAAGAAGTTCACTATCAGAATAAGGAGAATATTTCATATAATGAAAGTAATTTTTTACATGAAATAAAACAGTAAGCATTTATTCATATTTTAAATCGGGGTGAGATAGTCTTTGGGGAAAGATAAACACTTTATTAAAATCGGTAGTGATAATGTTATCAACTAGGATTTACATTATAAAGGGAGAGTTGTTCTTTCTTCCCATGGGCAATTTTAGTTGCTCAGTTGACTAGAAATGGCCAAAATTCGCAGTCAAAGTTGTGGAATTTTTTTTAAACACGCGTCGGGAAATCATGAATACCGAAACCTAGTAGTGATAACGTTATCAACGAGGGTTCAAGTGATAGGCGGAGAATTGTTCTTTCTCTATGATCATTTGTAGTTGCTCACTTGACTAAAAATACCCCAAATTTGCAGTCAAAATTTGCGAATTTTTCAAATTTGTTCAAACATGCGTCGGGAAATCTTGAATATCTCCAAAACTATTGGTGATAACGTTGTCAGTGAAGGTTGAGATGATAAAGGAAGAGTTGTCCTTTCTCCGTACGTGCAGTTTTCGTTGCTCAGCTTACTGGAAAAGCCTCAAATTCGCGTTCAAAGTTGGCTAATTTTTCAATTTTTTCCAAACACGCGTCGGGAAATCTTGAATA
>JAODVP010007768.1:3159-17037 GCA_025400035.1 Tetradonia laticeps
TGTGTGTGTGTTGTTGTTGTATGTGTGTGTGTTGTTGTTGTATGTGTGTGTGTGTGTGTTGTTGTGTGTGTTGTTGTATGTGTTGCTGTATGTGTTGCTGTATGTGTTGTTGTATGTATTGTTGTGTGTTGTGAACTGTTCAGTGGAACGAAGTTGTGAACATGTGTGCGAAAAATTTGGGAGAATTCAGCGTTTTCTTAAGACCATAACAAAGTAAATTTAAAATTGTGTAAGGAAACACTGATATATATTCTAAAGGCTGCTAAATAAGATAAATTTATAAGTTATCAAAGAAAATTCCATCGTTCGTCTTAAGATATATTGTACAGTATGAGATAAAAGATGTGAACTAACTTCAGATTTATATAATTTATTTTCCAATTTCAAGCACACATGTTCAGTCGCGTGCAGAGAAACCTACAAATTTTTGCCAAACACTTACAATTAGTTGGAATACGTGATAAAAAATAAATCGTTCTGATTCTTCTAAATACCGTACCGATTCACATAAGTAGTCAAAACTTCCCTTCGAATTAAAAATCATAACCGAAATGCAGGCTAGCGAAATATTTTTGTCTCTAATAAAAACAACTACTCAATGGAATCTCTACTCAAGTTATCATAAGGTCAGTATTTTTCATGTATGCTGATATCTTGCGTTGTCTTAGACCGTTTCAAATCACACAATTGATTTCGAAATATTTTATATAAAGCGTGGTCCACCCTCTCAAACTTGTATACCCAGATTTTTGTACAAACAGCAGATTGTAGTTAAATTGATGCGTCTGGATGGGAAATTTGCACAGTTTTGAATCGATATAATAAGAGGTTGCAATGAATGAATTTTCCAAATTGAGTTAAAATATCAATTAATTAGAAATTTCTTTATTCTTGCATAGTGTTTTATATTTTCTATTATTAATTCTTGTAAATTATAGTGTTTTATGTTGCATGTATTGTACTGTAAAAATTAAAATGGAGTTCGTTAAACGCGAAAATTCGTTCACCCGGAACGGTAGTGGTCCATGGTCCCTCTTGCACAAAACAAAACTGTACAGTTGGGATGGAAATTTCAGATTGCAATACATTTGCAAAAGTTAGGTTAGGCACCATGTGGACGCACTAAAAATTGCAACGATCTGCGCATATCAAGTTTGAGCGTCTGGACCACGCTTTAAATATATTGATAATAATATTGAAAACGAGATAGACAGATTTTATAAATTTGAAATAAAATCTTCCACAAGAGTTTCGAATTTTCTATTTCTGGCACCAAATTATAAAATCTGACACAATTTGTGCGTTTCAGAAACAGTAAGCAATATCTAACTTTGTTGATACATACAAAAATAAAAAAATTAAGTCATCACCATCAAGACTACCATATGGACCCATTTAAATTTTACGCACACGCGTAGTTTGCTTAATTGGCCGCCATGCACAAATTTTATACAGGCGTGGGCATCGTACATCAATAACATTTTATGATAAATTTGTACACATGTTTACATCAAGAAATAATAATTCTGCGCAGTGATTTGCTTATAATAAAAACTTAACTGTGTAATATCGAACAAAAAAAATCTTCTTCTGACTGCGCTTTGTAACGATCCAATTCTTGATGTATGTGCAAATTTACAACAAAATCTGTTAATTCTTAAATAATACCCTGTTCCCACTTAACCATGTTGAGGTTAAGTTAGTTAGTTAAATATTTAAAACGTAAAGTAACAATAGATATTCCAACAATAAAACGAAAAAATTAAGGAATGTGACTCATTGTGAATTGTGAGTCTAGAAAGATGCGCATTGGGTTGCCTATATTAACATCTTTCACTGCATTAGAAAACTTATCATTCTCTACGCCATTAAACGAATCAAATTCAATTTAAATATACATAAGCAGGAAAATTTTCAAGTCTACTCACTTCCATTAGATCCTCCGCTATTTGCATAAACAATTTCTCCACATTCTCCGCCTCTTTAGCAGAAGTCTCCAAAAAGTACATATTATGCTGTTGGGCGAAATCCTCGCCAACATGCCTTGGAATTTCACGATCCTCCCTATCCATCTTATTA
This sequence comes from Tetradonia laticeps, assembly GCA_025400035.1. Lineage (NCBI taxonomy): Eukaryota > Metazoa > Arthropoda > Insecta > Coleoptera > Staphylinidae > Tetradonia > Tetradonia laticeps. The sequence continues at coordinate 5,239 of JAODVP010007768.1, forward strand.
CCCACTAATATCCGAAGCACTTTACTACTGGCATATTCTTCAATCTCTCTCAACCAATCAGGCAAGCAATCAAATGTCGGCTGACATGATATGTCATAAACGAGGATGAGAGCATGGGCAGATCTGTAGTAGCTCTGTGTTATGGATCTAAATCTTTCCTGTCCAGCTGTGTCCCAAATTTGCAACTGTATTCAATACAAACAAAATTAACATGTATTACTACAAATTAAATGAAATGCTCTCACCTTCACTTTCTCATTATCAACTTCAACAGTCTTAATCATAAAATCCACACCAATTGTCGCACCTTGCCCAGGTGGAAACAAGCCCTGTGTGAACCTCCTCACCAGACAGGTTTTGCCCACTCCTGCATTTCCTACTAGCACTACTTTGAACAGGAACTTGTAATCTTCCATTCTGCACCTTTCTATTATATCTGCTTTACTTTCTGCTAGCCATCGCTAAAATATGGTGAACAGAAGGTGACAAACCGCTCGAAACACAGTTAGTAATGACAATAGACGAATGGGACAAGTAGAGAGTGGTCACGGTTCACCTGGTTCTCTAACGTAATTAATTCGTGTGTATGCTTACTTTTATATTGTGAGCGAATGCACGTACACCTTATTGCACGAAGTTTTCCGATTCTGTTTTTTATTCGGGCACGTCGATGACACTTTGTTTACGTTATTTGCAGCGCGGCCGTCTGTGTTTTTTATTCTGGCAATATTGTAAATAATTTTATGTTGATTGTCAGATTATGACAGCCATGACAGAACGACAGCAACATCAAGGACAACATTATGCGCATGCGTGATGAATTTCAAACCAATATATACAAATTATGCATAAATGATATAAATTTATTATAGAATTTAATATAATTCAATATAAATAAAGATGTTAGTTAATTTATGTTTTAATTTAGTCTTATACAAATTTAGTCATAATCTAGACAATACGCATGCGCTGTTTAAGTCAAACTTGCAATGCGATCGCAGCGCGCGTTGCAAACAACAGCCGCAACAACCACACGCCAAAACGACTCGAGCGCCATCAGTCAGTTTGTGATCGCCATATTGGGAAGATCAGTGCGCGGCCGAATTATCAAAAGGTGCTAAAATTTTGTGCAGATATCACCGTAGATTGTGGACAGACCGATCCACGAAGATGAGCTGAACAGGACGCTTGCTCTCCAAACATAACTAGGGTAAGTACCTAGTAGCTGACGCAGTCAGGAATTTTTGTGGTGTAATGGGTGTAATGTCCGACGTTTATCACCACACGCTACGTGATAACGTCATGAAAACGTAAATTGCGCGTGGAAAACAATATTTTCTTTATTGTCCACACATCACAAGGCCGTACAAGTTTAGTATTCTTATGCCTCACTATAAATCTGTTAGTTTTACGATAATTCTGTAACCATAACACGAAATCGATTTGCAGGCTTCCACGCGGTCGCGTTGCTTACGCATTTCACATTCAGGTAGCAGCGGCGTGACCTTAAATCGGGCTACTTATCGAAAATCGACCGTCGAATGCAATAACTTAACGGATTTTAGCTTAATCTTCATGCTTATTTAAAAACAATCGTAGATAGTCACGTATGGCAGGTTTAGTTTACACAGTATCGCGTCTCACATCAAAAGTTGTCCCTTTACGACACAGTAGTGCATTCGGTCACGAATAACGAAACTCGTTTTGCTCTATTTTCAGAACTTACACTAATCTGTGATACTAATTTAGAAGTAGTGATAGTTAAGCGACGATGGCGACCAGTCAGGAGGTGAAGGAGACTTACAAGTCAACACTGCAGGATCTCACTTGTAACAGTAAGCCGCTCATCAGTGTGCTGACGATGCTCGCTGAAGAGAACGTCGCACATGCGAAGGACATCGCCGAAGTAATCGAAGAGCATCTGGCTAAGGTTATTATTTCACACAATTTCTTTAACTCTAGCATTATGCCAACAATACTTAAAGCATTAGACAAGCTACGCACATTTAGAAACAAGATGTTAAATTGTTTAATAAAAACTACCCAATCAAACATTGAAATTCATTATTTCTCTTTACTATGTTATACAAACGAGTATTTTGACGTGGATTGTTGTCTGGGATGAGTCGACAAACAGAAATTATTATCTTTAGGAGTAAGCTGCTACAGTTTCCTGTTTTGTTTGGTTTTTATATTTAAATTGTTTTCACCAATTTCTCCTTTGTCGGAGTAATTGGAGTAATGTGCGCGACAAGGTGACAAAATCGTAATGTCGAGTTTATAAACTGTGTTATCCCAAATTAGGTTCGAACGGATGTTAAATTGCCAGTGCTGTATTTAATCGACTGTATAGTCAAGAATGTCAGCGGACCGTACACGGCGGCGTTTTCGGTGAATCTAGGAACGATGTTCACGTCCGTGTTTCAACTGGTAAGTGGATAGAAAGTACAAAGAGTGTCTTGCAAAACAATTAAGATAATAATTCGGTACTACAACGACTTCGACTGCTGCAGGTCGACGAGAAGACGCGTATGGAGATGTTCAAGTTGCGCCAGACGTGGAACGACGTCTTCTCCAAGAGTAAGCTCTACGCATTAGATGTGAAAACTAATCAGTTGGATCCAGCTTGGCCAGTTACAGCAGCGCCACCCAATATTCATTTTAATCCAAAGTTCCTTAATTCTGCCGTAAGTTGTGTAAACTTTTTATTCTTGTAATTAGTGAATTTTATTCATTTTGTGAAACTACGAAAAATGATGATATTTATATTTAAAAATTTGTACCCCAAATTCCTAAGAAATGAAAAATGCTTCATTCGATTAATTAATTTTGGGGCTATGGAAAAGCTAATTTAATTTTTCTTTATTTGGCTTTATATCAATTTTGCCTGCTTTATGTTTTCTCGGTCAGCCCGACCACGCGTTTTTACGAATATAGGAGATATGGAAAACTGTTTCAGTTTTTATTTACCAGGAATCTCGTCAGGAGGACCTCCCATTTTCTATTTCCGTTTCCAACCAAAATACAAATTCTTCGAGTTTTATGAGGAAAAATTTCCAGCACTTTGGAATCGTTATATTTTTTAAGGCTTTGAAGTCTTATTTTATAAGAACCTCGACGAGTAACGATGATTCTAGAAATAAGTGTTATTTGAGACTAAATCAATGCAATATTAATTAATAAATCTCTAATAATCTCGACAAGTTGCCTCTATTGTTTACATTCAAAAATCTAGTTTTTTGTTTTTGAAATGTCGACCAATTACATTTTGGATCATTTTCGATGCGAAATCTCGTCTTTTCTGTAGAACCGTTCGCCAATATCTTACAGCCGCGTTTCCTATAGTGTGGGTCGCAACGCGGCACTGAGTCTTGGGAAGTTTTCGGAGTGTCATGTTAATAACTTTAATGAAGGTTCGGCACTAGCAATTACAATAGACAGAAACGGTTGTCACACCTGCGGAAGTATAAATGCTTAGTTTTTTAGCTTTTAGTAATTTAATTTTACAATCTTTTATTTTAAGTAAGTTAAGTTGTGGTAAACTTAAATTTGTTAAACTGTAGAGATTCCTATAAAGTGGTTTGGCACATATAGATACATAATTCAGTCAATAATCATCTCAAATTACATAATCATGGCTTAACCCAAAAAAATGATTATCCGAATCGGTTAAACTAGGTTCTAATGTACGTGCGAAGAAAATTTAAATGTTTTTGAACGTTAAATAAGTTTATAGAAACAAATTAAAGAACATCTTTCGGTGATAGTAATAACTTTTAAAAACTACTTACCAATTAATGGCTTGAAGATATTGAAGATACCCTTATGTTAAGCTATGTAGTTTACTACAATTACTAAACTTATAGATGGTTTGTTATAAATAAGCTGAAGAATACTAAATTTAGAAATGACCTCCATTAGCAAAGAAAGAAAGTGTCGAAAAATGATCCGTCGACAGGATTCGAACCTGCGAGCCTTACCGTTCCGTGCTAATACTCTTACCATTTGTGATAAATGTACCTATTTATTTTGCACAAAGAATTTACTTCATTTCTTCTGAAAATAACATTATTTTTCTAAAAATGGGTAGTGATAGTGTTCAAATTGTACTCCATAAAGTTTAGGAAACGTTGTTTTATAATATCGAAGAAGTAGCTGTGAACTGCCATCCTTCCATTCACTCATCCGTTACATTTTCAATAAAAACAATTTATAGTAGATGTAAAGCGTGTGGTCCACACGACGACGACTTGCGCGCCATCCAAGTCGCTGCGGATTGGGCGAGTCCACACGGCACACTTGCCTGCGCAAATATAATCGTAGCAAATTTAGCACATCTTCATGATAACCGGCGAATTCCTACAACGTTTACAACGTCTCACACGTGCGCAGCGTTGAAGTGAATCGTATCTTTTCTCCTGTGTCCCATTACTGCGTAAATTACATTAGCCATTTATAATTGATACAACTACTAGAGAATGAAAATGGATGCATTTACTTATTTGTTGGGACCGTCATAGCGCATATGATCAAAGAAATTAAGTGGACTTTAATAATTCGATATTCTTCGTAATTCGAAGTAAAATCCAATTTTTCAAAGTATGTATTTTCGTACACTTGATCATTGGAAATTTAAGCTTATATGGGACCAATCAAGAGCACGCTGCAATTCGAAGCGTCGCGTGCGGAATTCTCCGCTATTCGAAATTACGCGGCAAAACACGGAGCAATTCAAATAACTAAAGTCCTCAGTACCGCTTTGATTAAACTATCAATAAAGAGAAATAGGAAATCCTTTCTTTCGCCTGTGGCAAAGGAAGAACATTGCCAAAATGTTCCAAATTCCGCTGAAATATATAATTACATATATAATTCAAATCAAATTCACAGCCGTTATGTATATCGAGACTACCTCCATAGTTTCATAAAGGCCAATAAATTCGGCGAAAAACTCCCGAAAACAATTTCAGATCAGAGAACAAACAATTGCAGTCGTACGAATTGAAAATGAGAGTCACAATAAATCATTCAACGCTGCGGTATCGGCTGCATGCAGCATATTGAGGTATGCACACGTACATCTATACTATTTTCCTTAAACATCGCTGCGTACTCAACGACCTTGCACTGGATTCAAACGTACGAATTTTGCTGTCTGCAAGCAACGTTTTATCCGCCACGTGCCGAACCGTGTAGATAAGAACAGGCGCGAAGTGGCTTCACAAGCGTCAAAGAATTGGTGCAGTTCAGGTGCATCTAATTCTATAGCGCAGATGAAGTCATGTTCGTAACGACATGTATGCAGCGACTTAAGTACGCACAAACTTCCTATACACACGCAACTACCTGTATGCGCAGTACATGTTTGCGCACGCAAGTCGCTGGCATGTGGACCACGCTTAAGCCTTCATGAAAGTTGAAAACCGTTTTACCCCGCGGTGACGATCCCGCCGTCCACACTTTCGCGTTCTTCTTTTCTCAACTTTCGCTAAAGTGGAACCGATGCCGTATGAAACTTGATTGAAAAAAAAAACTGCAACGATAACAAAACAAAAATGTCCTCAAACGATTTTTTTATTAATCCTAGACATCCCTTAAAACACAAAAATCATAAACCTTACCGATTAAATATATATGTATATGTACATTCTTTTGTTGTTCGTTTTTTTTTTTTTTATTAATGTGTAAGTATAGTACCCGATAAGAAAGTTTACAGTAACAATATATTTATAGAATGCGAAAATATCGGCAACCAAAGAAGCGGTGTCGAAACCAACAACAATCAACACAGCAGTCATGCCGGAATCCACACTAGATATGCAACAACAGTTGCTTATCAAGCAGAAACAACTGATTGAGCTACAGCAGAAGAAGTTGGAGCTGGAGTTATTACAGACCCAGGTAAAGCTACAGGAGCAGATCAAAAAATCGGCCAGTGTGACAAAGCTAGACCTCAACGTAAAGCCTACACATCAAAATGCGTCACAAGTAATTTATCAAGTTTTGAATCAACTTGGACCGAATAATGAGTTGGGTATGTTGCAGTTGCTGCTCAAGCCGGAAGTTGCCAAACAGTTGTTGAGTGATAAGAAAGATGAATCCGCAAAGGTAGCTGTATATCTTCATTACCCGTCTTAATATAATAATAAATTATTCGCATTCTCTCCTTCAGGCCATGATAGCACAAATAAACCAAAGGTTTCCTATCACAAATCCACCAGTTAGCAAACCAATGTCTTTAATGAACATTGGCGCACCTAACGTGCGACCGGCTATTCGAGATCCGCGACTTTTGCGTCAAGCGCAACAGGCTGCTCAGAGCACTCCTATTGTTCCTCAAATTCCTCCTACGGTCTTAACGCAGGACACGAAAAATAGTCAATCTGATAAAACGCGAGAGTCGCGCTTTGAGCCTCGCGATGAGACAAAGAAACCTTTATCACGCATCCCACTTAAGTCCAAACGAGCGTCGTCTCCTAGCAAAAACAAGTCGACAACGCGTCATACGAAGTCTTCATCAGGCTCAGGTTCTACCAGTTCACTGGAGTCTCCGAAGAAGTCTAGTCGTTCATCTTCCAAGTCGCCATCGAAACCTTCGGGGAAGTATGGGAAGAACAACAAGAACTCTAGGAATTCCGATTCGAATAAGCGTTCAAAGCGGAATGATAGACGGTCCCCGAAAAAGGATAAGGGTCGGAATTATCGCAGAGATAGACCCATCAGTATTAGCCCAGATACGGATAAAAAGTCTGATGTTGATTTGCGCCCTGGGGGACTACCAGAGAAACAGGCTCGGGTTAATGATCTTAAAAGTAAGTGATTCAGTCGTACATATTACTCGTATTGAGTGTTATTAAGTCTTGGATTTGTTTTGTTCTTAATAGGTGATGATGTAAGTAGGATTACAATTGGAAACAAGCGTTTGTCTTCAGAAATGACTGATGGGCCAAATTCCAAAAAGAATAGGGCCGAAATTTTTGATGCGTAAGTCAATTTTATTGTTTTTTGTCATGAAATTGTATGAAATATTGATTTATGTACGCGAAAATTGCTGCTATCCATAAATCAAGATTAGACTGGTTAAATATTTGTTTTCCTTTACAGATTATTTGGAAGTGAAGACGTTGACCTAAGAATATTGTCAACTGAAGGCGAACGTCCAATTACACCACCTGCTCCAATTATATCCAACAAACCTGCAGGAACTACCGAGAAAGAGAACACCAATGGTGGTCCCAAGGACGCTGAACTCGTGCCAAAATTAAGCTTGGAAGTGCTGAGAGCTAAACTAGCTAATGCTACTAATGCCAACAAGGACTTCATACAGAAATCTAGACTACAAGCACAAGGTAATTAACATACTGTCCAAGTATAACTTGTAAAAATTATATCTAAAATTACGTTCTTCCTTATCAGCTGATAAGTTCAAAGAGAAACAAGAAAATAAAATCTTCATCGTGTCAGCTGATGAAGAACACATCAAATCCGGCAATGTCAGCAAGCCGCAAGAGTCTAACCTGAATGGAAAGATGCTGGCGCAGATTGAGACGCAGAAAATAAAAGAAGCTAAGCGTAAAGAAAACGAAGTTAACTTGAGTAACATGATGACTCCGATTAGTGACGACGAATTTGATTCAGACGTTGATGAATCCAGCAGAAAACCAGAGGATGGCTCTAGCAGTAACAAACAGCAGCAACCGCGATTTGAACGTTTCATTCGCGAACCGCAGTGGAAGGGGAAGCGTGGCGCGTTTGCGGGTGGGCGCCCAACTCGGGGCCGCGCTGATCCGTGGATACGTCCGATGCACGGCCCGATGTGGCCGCACATCGTTCCGAATTTTGACGAGGATAAACTCGGGGAACCGATGGATATAGGTCCCTCACCACCGCTTCAGGACGACATGTGTATGAGCATGAGCCATGAAAATATTAAGTCGATAAACATTGATGGCGAACCGCGTGATATTTTATTCTATGGCGAGACCGCAATTGCCTTTATGACTCCCGATGATCCCCGCGAGATTTCCTTCCAGGCAGGTCAGAGGCGTGTGAGCTTCGACGACGTGCATTCCTACGTCCTTGCCTTTAATGATCCATATCGCGATGTGTTGCTGGGCGGGCATTGTCATAGGGTACGTTTAGGTGCACCGACAAGGGAGATCTACATCGACGGCAAGCCGCAGGAGTGTTTCTTCGGAGGGCCGCCAATCTACGTCGAGCTGGACGGCAAGCTAGTGATGATCAAGATTGATGGACCGGCGCCGCAGGTAAAGATAGGAACTGTCAAGCGGAATGATCTCGTTGCTGGGAAGGTGACCTTGATTATCGACGCGAAGACCATTGTTCCAATCTACCTCGACGGACGCACGCAGACTTTTGAGGTGGACGGTTCCGTCAACACGTTGCGGTTCAAGGATCGCTTGGAGACTGTCCTCATCAATGATCATCCGCATCATGTTGAATTTGGTGGTTTGCCCAAAGGGGTGCTGGTTAATGGGCGCAAGCATTTTATTCGCTTTTCAGTATTGCCTAAAGGTGTGCGCCAAGGGTATGTTAAGGTTAAAGACATGGAGGGGGCCGCACTTTCTTCCGAGAATGAAAGCAGTCAGGACGCATGCGATATTTCTTCTGATAGGTGTCTTCCTTATCAACCCCCACAGGCACGCCCGAGAAAGACTCGGTTTACTGATCACTCGCCTGATAGTCCACAGAATCCTATTATGAATTTGATTCAACAACCTACATTCGGTAAGTTTCCGATATTCATCCACTTCTCATGAATATAACAAGCACTAATTCATAATTAATCACTTGAATTCTAGGAAATTTAGATAACTTATTATCAATAGCATCTGCAGCTCTGCCAGTTATTCCAGGACGCAACCCAGGCAACTACCAGGTTGAGAAGCCTCCTATGATTCCACCACCAATGATAGAACCTCCCATTCCACCGATGTCGCAGAATAGTGCAGTTCCCCTGCTGATCAACACTACAGTGCCGCCACCTATACCTATGGCGCCACAAGTGCCTGTGCCTGCGCCATCACCCGCGTTAAATATAAACGATTTGTTCCAAAAATTAGTAGCGACTGGTATAGTGACTACCCTACAAAATCAAAATGCGCCGCCACCGGCTAAATCTGAAATTGTCGTCTCACATCTAAGCCCCCAAATGCCACCTCAGGTGGATACTCCCCCTCCCAAAGTGCAAAAACACGAAGTACAAATGAAACTAATTAGTTTTGATGATCCCCTGTCCCTAAAAGTGTAAGTATCACGTTCCGTAATCATAACCCTACATTCTTAAACAATGTACAATGTGAAAAGCAACATATTCTATTATTATTGTGATTATTATAGTCGGCAACCAGCACTTGTTCACATATTCTACGCAGGGATGCAGTGCAGCAGCTGCGGGATGCGGTTCGCTCAGGAAAGTTCAACTTTTTATAGTCAGCATTTAGACTGGCATTTTAGACAGAACCGGAAGGGTAAGAAGAATATTCGGAAGGCATCAAGCAGGCGATGGTATTACTCTATCACAGATTGGAATAACTACGAAGAAATCGAGGATTTGCAGGAAAGAGGTAATATCTACGCTTATTAGGACGTACTTTTAGGTTACATTATATTTTGTGGCCATTTTCAGAGAAATGTTACTTTGAAAATCAACAAAAAGATCAATCAGAAGGCAGAGATGATGATAACGACGGGGAAATTGAAATCCCTAGTGTTCCTGCTGATATCAATAATCAGGATCCAAGATGCGAAGTATGCCAAGAAAGATTCGAACAGTTCTATAACGAAGAAAAAGAAGAGTGGCATTTGAAAATGGCGATTCGTGTGGATGATAGGACATATCATCCGTTGTGTTATGAAGATTATCAGGTTTGTATCAATATTCCTGAAACAATAATAATGTTTACTTCATTTACTAATTTATATTTCTATTTAATACTAGGCATCCTTAGCTAATATGACCGGTGATGAGACCTTAGAGAACAGTGTTTCCAATGTTTCATTAGATGTAGAACCTGTGAAAGAAGATCCCACTACAATACCCGGTTTAGACGTTTTATTAGAAGAACCAGTCAATTTAGATGCAGATTCAATAGATAGTAAACCCAACACGCCAAAGTCTGAACATGGCGAGGATGTATCATCACAAGATGGCGGCGAGCAAACCACAGATGAAACAAAGACTGAAGTTGAAGAAGTTCAAGAAGAAGAGGACCACGCTATGGACACCGAGGATGACGATGTAGTAATCAATGAAGTCGAACCCGTGAAGATTGTCCTAGATGATTACGAGTTTGATGAGAATGGTTTGATTGCTGGAGTTGTTGTAAAACAGGAACCCATCGATGATGGTTTCACGGACATCGAAAATTTTCATCTTAGTTCACCAAAAGTCGAGGCAAAAGGTAAGTTAACACGTTTATTATGCTCTATATCACAGTATATGAAACATTGAGGGTTATGTCAATTGTGTGCGTTTGGTTGCATATCCCCAAACATGAATTTGTACTATATTTTACTCCCTGCTTGTGATTTAGATGAATCATTTATGGATATCGGTGAAATATCTGAACCAACAGTGCCTACCGCCGAAAACGAAACAGACGGCACCGCGACGCAAGACCCGCGGTCGCCTCAGTCGGTTGGCGCCATTGACAAAGCACCAACTTCTCCCGGTGCAGACACCGAGTGTGCGCCGGCAGAGAACACAGCCACGGCTATCGTAGGCGGCAACGAGCCGTTGCTTACTTTGCCGACAATTGACGGTAACTCTAATTGCAATAACGCAGGCGCTATCCCGCCTGTGCCGGCCGGCGGTATGGGCGGTCGAATAAAAATTAATATCTCGAAACCATTGCCTGTAATTGCCCCGAAAGAAAATAAAGATTCTACTTCAGACGTTGATAATAATATAGAACCTGATGATCCCACCCAACCTTTACCACCAGGTGAAGAGCCGGCGCAGTTGCAGCTGAAGCCGGCTCTCCAAGGTATTGACTTGAAGCAACTACCTCCTGTCAATAAAGGTTCGGAGCTGACTGGCCTTTGTTCTATAATGTGATTTGACGCGAGCGCGAGCATATTTGACGTGAAATTGATCAATTCTCGCACGATCACCGCAAATATTATTTCCATGATTTGTAATATGCTTACACTTCAAATGTTTGTAAATATTTGACTAAATAATAATTTTGAATTATATTTGATAGTTTTGTAAATATCTTATTATATTTGGAGCGTAATAGTTTGACATGGCGAAAACTACGGACAACTTCGTAGAATGAACGAAAATATTTTGTTTGGATTTGCGTACTATTTTAGTTAAAACGAAAGCTGTATTTGTTGAACGTTGCGACGTGGATTAATAAATTGATTTCTTTTTGCAAAGTTGGAGATATATGAATGTGGTATTATGTATATTGTAACTAAGTACAAGTATGAATTATTGTTAGTTTTCATTTTACTTTGTTTCATAGAAATAATCTTTTAATTAATAAACATATTAAGAACCCATGCGTTTATTATAGAATTAAACTGTAATTGTATATGTGTCTGTACGATTTATATTAAGGGAAATAAAATAATCAGTAAAACCGTAAACTGTTCACTCGTTTTTTTTTCTCAATGTTACAGATCAGTTCTCGTCTTTGATTCCAACAATTAAGGAGAAAAAAATTGAATACCATACAGCTATTACAATCGGACGCCGAGATAAACCCATTAATCATGTCTTAAGTAAACACAAAACAACAGGAAAAGTACACTAGGTTTATAGCTGAA
>JAODVP010007879.1:0-17036 GCA_025400035.1 Tetradonia laticeps
CTGGTAGATTGCGCTACCTGCTGGAAATATGTAACATTATGCAATATATTTGAAAGTGGCCTTATTAGGAGACTGGTCTTATTTGGCATCGGTACCTTACTCAACCAAACCAAAGCTGACTCTGAACAAACTTGTAGATTAGAGATGTAATTTTACAGTCAGATAAAACTCTCAAGCGTTAGGGCGCGTCTCCATATGCTCCGCAAACCGAACGCCGTAGTGACGTAAACGGTAGCCGAATCAAAAAGTCGTATTCACTTATTTCTAGTCTCACTATAGAATCTTCATATTATAGTACATTTTCGTCGTTATGGTCGTCGTTATAACCGAATGCTGATGTTTCACAATATTTCTTATGTGAGGCGGTGTTTTTCGATATAAAAAATTATTAGTAGATTTTATGAATAAATTAATTGACACGATGCAGTAGTGAAAATCACATAACGTGTATATCATTCAGGTTAATCAAGTTTTAATCACTAAAGAAGTTTTCCTTTTTTTTACATTTTACACTGTAACCTTTTTGCTAGCAACAATATTCAAAGTTCTCGTAGATAACAAAAATTTTTTTTTGTGAATTATCCTCATTTCTTATATCAGCCAATCCAGAAAGTATCTTCACAGATGTATTTTTATAAATGTACTTACAATTACAGAAAAATAGTTATAGACTATAAGTAGAGAAACCTCTTATTTAACATTAGTTTCATCAAAATTAATTCACAATTTAGCTTCACAATGTGAAGTTACTTTTCGCGTTCACAGCGCTACCGGCGGCACACGGCCAGACATTAATGATGAATCAATTTGATAAAGGTGGTGGATGAAATGTTGAAAACTAGGCTTCTCTACTTCGTATCTACAATTTTGTTGTAGTTTCTGGATTGCCTGTTAATAATATACTATAAAAAAATGCTTTTACGATATAAACGTACGTTACAAATGTCGCGACTGAAAAAGATTGGCTTGAAAGCTCTCGAATCGTTTGCAATTTGCATAATAGATTATTGCTAGCAAAAATGCTATAAATATATAGTGTAACTCAAGCATTATAAATAAATAAGTACCTCATTCAAATTTATGCAGTGAATAATATGTATAATCCTGATGCAAGAATGTTCATACATACGTTTATATCCACATTCCCATTCCAGAAGATTTTAGCATATTTTATTAGTCTGTACTTAAGTGTAGTTAACATATACTCTATTTATTTACCTATCTATGTCATATCTTTGCGTTCGTTTTGTGACTTTTGCTTTGCTACTATTTAACCTCACCTTATCGCTGTCTACCAGCATTCATTTTTACATTTGTCATCTCCTCAATTGAGCCTAATAATGCAAATATAAGACAAACAAAAGACCTTGGCTGAGCCTAATCTGTGCTAGGCCACTCTATACCATAGCTTCTTTTTATGACTTCGGCTCAATTGAATTTTACCTTTACCCCGACGTGATCAACACCTAAACCCTTCAAAGTCTGGTATTGTATTCCTAAGTACTTGACGCACTAAATTTTACGCGTAATTACATATTAAATTCATATTTTACGGTTTCTTTTAAAGCAAGTTATTGTCAATACTACGAGCTGTTTCCTCTAGGCCGTGTTTTCCCTCATTGTCTGGTAATGTTAGCCATACCAGGTCCAAACAGTTGACACATTGTTGGCCCTAGAGGCATTTCCAATGTTTCGACACATGCCCAACACGTCGTTGCGTAGTAACGCTAAATTTAGTTTCGATTAAAGTAATCTAGGTACATGGTGATGGAATTCTAGTTGAGATAACGCTCGAAGTGACAATATGTGGTTTGCTCCCATGGGATTTTGCTGAGTTTGTTCAAGTTTGCAGGTATATTTATTATGTATTATCGTGCATAGCTTGGGTATCGATTGGGACTTCCTAAGTCTTTATATACACTCGTATGTGTTACGGTTGTTTGTTAAAATAGCGATTTTGTTTTGATTAAGGAAGACATTGTTAGATATGTTCGTGAACTCAATTGCATGATCACTAATTGCAAGTACAGAGTGCAGAATGGTAACTTCCCCATTTTCAAATTGTGACTCACTGAATTTTTAAATTATGACAACATTTTTTTTACATTCAATCTATCAACGCCTCTTCTATTTACAGTCTGAAAAACACTAAAATGTAAGTGATAAAATGATCAAATATCCAAAACGGCGAGTTCTGAGTGTTATTCAGGCTGTAAATAGAAGAGGCGTTGATGGTGTGATTGGTAGCGCAATCGACCGGCAATCGATAGGTTCCAGTTCAAGTCTGGATCATCGCCAATTTTTCTTTATAGTTTGATTAACACTAAATAAAAAAAATATGGAAAGCGAAATCTACTTAATTCGTTTAATTTAAGAAAATTAAGTTATTAAATCAGCGAAAGGGCCAGCATTTGAAGGACAAAATTAAAAAGATAATACAACAATGTTATGTTAAATACAAACTGCATAATATTTTCTATTAAATGGAAAAAAGAATGTTGTCAGAATTAGTGGAGTTATTGCAAATGGGGTGATTACTCGACCGTACCATGTACTAGACAGTTTTTTTGTGGATTTTTCCGAAGATTAGACAAATTGTCATCTAATAACAATGATCCTATAGGCATAACGTGAATGTTAGCAATTTTAGTAATGTGCGTCAGCGATTGAACCGATTTTAACCCTCGTGTGAAGAGAGTTGTTAGCCACGCGAGAAATTGCTAACATCGCTAACTTTGTTACTGTCGCGAGAAAGTATTGATTAAATATCTCGTTCAGAACTATATATTAAACTTTGTTTCGTCTCGTTTAGTTTCCTGTTCATCTTCAGTTTCACTTCGAACTTGAAAATTACCTGTGTTAACAGAATTCTATCGCTTGAAAAGAATCGATATCTGTTATCAAATACAGTAGAATCCGCTATGGGATTTTACTGTACGTACTTATTTGTATCTCTAAAAGTAGAGGAACTTCAAACGAAGTAACATGAAACGAATTACGAACACATTAAGAAATGATTAGTACTTTATTGGAAAAGTGGAGCATAGCAACAATCATAACTTGTTAACCTGTTTCTTCCCTCGAAAGTTCCCCAACGTTTTCTTCTTTCCTAAGGTTTACAGTCGTAGTTTCAATTGTTTCAAGGGAGAGGAATATATGCTCATATCCCTCACAATCAGTCAGAAAATAGTTTGACTATGGATTCCTAAATCGAATCGAATCGTGACTGGTAAAAATCTTTACAGTAAAAAAGTGTACGTTCGTACACAAGGAAAATGATTGGCCTGGCTGATGGCTCGAATGTGACAAGTTCTACTAGAAAAATAGATTTATTATTAAAGAGCAGGCAATACATAAGTAAGTACTTATGGAACTGAAATCGAAATGTCACAAAAACTACCAAAGGAACAATTATCGTCATCGACAGGCACCGACAAACACTCCGAATCAAATAGATCAGTTGTTTGCTTCCTTTCCGAATATCCGAGACTTTTGTTCATTATTTATGTACCTACTATAGTGGATTTTCTGTTGATTTTCTACAAGGTTACTCCAAAATTATTTTCAATACTAATTGACACAATTTTCCAATGTATTAATACTAATTTATACAGTAGAACCTCTGCTGCAGTGTTATACTTGGACCAATAAACAAACTTCATCATAATTTGGAGAAAGTGTGGTGTTGTCTAGTTCAAAATTTGTTTTATTTTTTTCTTTTCCTACCGGTTTGACACTCATAGTGTCATCATCAGGGATTCGATAATATTTACAAGATTATGTAGCCGCTAGGACAGAATTTTGTCCCACCTGAAAACCGCTCATGATTCTCTAGTAGGTCTTGACACACTGGTTTAAAAATGCTGCTCTAAACCTGTAGGCAACGTCGGATCCGATATCCAGCTAACCATTCACCTCTCAACACTTGTCTATCTGTATATTTAATATTCGTCAATTAATTCTGGACAGTTCAATATATAGAGATAGTGAAGTGTTGAGAGGTGAACGGTCGGCTAAATCTCGGGACCGACGAAGTCAGAGGTACAAAACACTAGCACGGATAGCTAGAGGTCGCAGGTTCAACTCCTGTCGACAGATCACTATTCAACACTTTCTTTCTTAATCAGAGGATAAGTAACTTCTATACTTCAAATTTAATATTCTTTAATTATGTGGTATTTGTGGACATATGTGAACAAATGTCAACGTGGGGCAGTGAATTCGTAATTTTACGTAGTATATATAACTTGAGAAATTATGAAGTGGCGGAGACTGGGTACGGTTGAAACAATTTCATTTATTTCTCATAACTTTGCTATTTCTTATTCAAAGAATACAAAACATGCAGTAAATGAAAGAGCATGCATTTATTTATCAATGAGGTGTGTGAGTTTAGTTGTAACTGTAATATTTTTACAGTAGTACAATTTAAACAAGAAAATCAGGTTTGTTACAACTGTCCCCAACACAGGTAGGGTTGAAATGGCAATTGGGGTCAATTGAAACACTATAATTGAATATATAAAACCTATTTTAATACATGTTTTAAACGGTAGAATATTAAAAAACTAATTAGAGTCACAATTACGATAAATATACAGAGTGAGACAGAATACAACCAAAAACTTTCAGAAGATGATCAGCGAAGGTTTTTGGGTTTTTAGATATAGGGAACATATGGTCACCGATGGTTCTTTGCTTAGTTTTCTGATTAGTTGTTCTGTAGTTGCACAATTGTCCACTAAAAAACTTTATTATACAACACCAAAGTGCAATAACTCCGTAACGAACCATCGAGGATTATAGGTTCCAGATATTAATATACTCAGAAAACATCCCTGATCAACCTCTGAAAGTTTATTGGTTGCGTTCTGACTCGCCCTGTATGTTACACCACATTGTCTTCATCTGGTTTTGGGGATTATATCCCATAACACAATTTTCCGCACTTGATTCATCTTGCTTCCGAACGTATCGAAGAAAATATTTCTTCGCCGATTTTCTGAAGGAATTCCCTGCTTTAACCCCTTTTCAAGGGTCACTAAAGTTGGACAGAGATATTTGTCCCCTCTCGGTTTTCCTTATGTATACTTTCGGCATCTAGAAGCCTCTAAAAAGAAGTTATATAGTGTTTCATCCGCCCCCACTAAAATCGTTTCAACTGTGCCCAAGCCGTACATTAAACAAAAACCCCTTATAATTGTTATTACAATAATGAGATGTAGAAATTAGTCCCGATATACTAATCTCCAAGGTTCATGTTAAGCACAAATACACAAACAATAACGTCCCTACAATACAAACGAAATAAATCGAAAAATAATTGGAATGAAAAAACTTACTTTTGAGTGAATAAGTACAATGTTGGCCTCTAAAAGCAACAAAACAATCCAACAATCGAAACAACATTGATATTCATGTTCGCACACACCTTTTGCGACTTTTTCCTCGAGGCGACCCCTTGCCCCGCAAACGGTTTCCGAGATAATCAAAGTATTTCAACCTTTAGTTTCAATTGTACCCAGTCTCCCCTAATCTTCTCCAAATTTAATTTAAATTCAAGTTATTGAAGAAAAGAAATGCGCTACCCGTGATTCGAACCTAAACCCTTGACTATACGCATCAATGCCTTATCAGAGGTGTGTACTCCAGGATCAAGCTTCTAATCACAAATATATACTAAATAAATTAAAAATAAACTTTATTAAAGCGATATTTTGTCTTTTACAGACAAGATGATCTTAGTTTCCGGCACGATCTCATCTGCAACATAAAGGTAAGAGCGCTCCCTAATATCATACAAATTTTGTGTTACACTATTTTATTATCAAGCCAGTTACTTCGAAAAGTTAAAAAATTGTTTTATATAAGAGGGTTTAAAAGGGTTAAATATGGCTTGAATAAATTCAAAAAATAGTTTAAGATTTAACGCAATTAAAATTAACCTAATCGATGTTTCCGCCAATCATTAAAATTCCGTCGTCATTAAAATAGCAGTGAGGTCCCACTGTATTAGTTCAAAATTCAAATTTGTAGGTCGAGATTACTGTTGTGTAGACACACTGTTGGAGAAATGTACTTTCAATTACATTAGCTTCGAATCGAGAGGTGAGAATAGTATTGTGGTAACAATCGCATGTTCTTTGCGTGTGTAAAGAATAATGCTCATCCTCATCACGCATTAAAGCATAGTCAAAGCGCACATCGTTACGTGTATATTATTTAGATTAGAAGCAATGCCGAGGCAACATCGGAAACAACATACGTGTGTATGTAGTCAAGCACACAAGTTCTGCATAGACCTCGTCGTGAGTGTGGTGCGGATTGGATCGCAACAACGAACACGAACACATCAAATTTAAACTTAACAATATTAGATCAGTTCTTTGTCCGGACTTAGACGCGAAGTCGCACGTCTGCCGGCAGAAAGCGGACGACGGCCAGGACGAGCGGGAGGAGCAGCGGCAGCTTCGCAGGCGCAGTAGCGTACGCACTCGTCGGCGCCTGGTTCGACGTGCTGCTCTCCATCACGTTGCTATCCTCGGCGGATATTATTTCGGCCGGCACTTCGGTCATCACAACTTCGACTGCAAATTTAATTGCGCGATTGTTTAATAACGGCGCATAGTTTCGCCGCCCGGATTGCAGCCGCTATGCGGCTTATGCATGAGAACTTACTGCGCACGGAGTGGCGGCGCTCGTCGGCGTAGCGCTCGTTGGGGCCGACGTAGCCGGGGATGGTCGACATGCATGTCAACCAGAGCTCACCGTTGCCGCCCGCCTGCAAGTCGGACACTTGGATGGTGAGCTGCTTCATTGCTGATGCCCGCTGCTCGAAGTACCCGTGGCCGTTGAGGCGGCCGTTGGAGAAGGACCGCGTCAGGGTTTCGTCCACCTGAGGACAAGGACAACGGTTAGGATTGGCGTAGGTTTTATTATGTTCACTTAATTCTGATGCGTTTGGCTCCGTTATACCTTCGCTTCGTTAATGAGCCAGGTAATGTGTGGAGGCGGTCGTGATGCGGATGTGGTGCAGTTGGCTTGCAGGACGTCGCCTACCTCGTAGGTGTTCTTATCAAATGTTATCAGTGGGTTCCTATTTTGTGGTTCTGGAAAGATTTCATTTCGGTACATATTTTACTAATATTTACGCATTATTTAACCACACCAGGATTTTTTTTTCGCTGTGTCATTATAGTTATGTTAACAGAGAAAAATCAGAAATATTTTTTTCAATTTATTGAACTCATGTACTCATGTAACTTCTTAAACGTAAGTTCTTAAACTCAAATAAGGCTTCAAAAAATAAAGAGAAATCTTTCTGAGTTTTCTGCATTAAAATTAATCGGCGGAAACTTATTAAACGTAATTTATTAAACTTTTAGAAAGCTTGCACCCATGGGAAATTGCATGGCTTCGAAAAATACAGCAAATTTTTCTGATTTTCCTCCACTAAAATTAATGGAAAAGACCGCCCAGTGTTTTATCTATATGACAAAAGCTTAATACTTTGGTAAACTTTTGGAAATTACAACATATCTCTCCATTGACGTTTTTGCTTTACTGTGAACAAGGTTTCCTAGAAAAAGATTAATTTCATCTAAATAATTATAATCGTTATCAGATCCACGGATTATAAATGGTTTTCTGTCTGGGATACGCATCGAGGAACATCACGTTCGGATTTTAAACCGTCATTATTATTGATTTTAAGCTGTTTTTCTGATATTAGCAGAAATAGAATTTTTGAAAACATTTTTCTGAGTTCAGATGAGGAAATGCTAATGACAGAGTGATCTAAAAGTCTGGGAACTGTGAAATATCACACTAGCCCACTGTATCAAAAAATATATCGATTAGTAACAAAGTTGTAGGGCTTACCTCAAGGAGATATGAAAGTAAACATGCTTTTTAAATGGAAACCCTCATGTTTTATTCCATATTATTGCAGCATACTCCAAGAGTTTTCCAAAAACGTAGTAAAATTTTTTTGTATCAAATATACCCAGAGTTATAGGGTTTGAAAATTTACCATGTGAACCTTTATATTTCTTTCGTCCTCCACCTAAGGCGAAATTTTACTGTATTGCAGTAAGTATTACAACTTTGCTACTAATTTATTTTTTGCTAGAGTGGACTAACTACGAGATATTTCACTTTTAGAAAAAGAAACCCTGTATACTGAAAGCACCGTCCGGGAAAAACATTCTGCTCTAATTCTCTACTCAAAGTAAACTTTATTACCTTCACATTTATGGTATTAACTCAAAAGTGATGACTTTTGAGATATGGCAGTGTTCCAACAAATATGCTATAATTGTTCATTCTTTAATTATGAACTATTCCCCTAGTCTTCCCTAAATGTGGTATATCCAATGGATTTCCCTATACTTGTTCTCTCGAGCCTGATAATTATCTACTTCAAAATTATCTTGGGGCTATAATTGGGTCTAAAAACATATCCGGTGGATCTAGTCAGTATCCTAAAAGTCGAGAAATTATATAAATTAGGAAATCAAATTATCGGGAGATAAAGATCAATTTGTAGAACCCAAAAACATAAAACATGATTGGAGAAAAGTCGATGAACCAGGTCACTTCAGATAAAAGTGCATAAAATCTATTTAGACTGCTTCCCAACCAGAAATAAAATACGTACGTACCAATTACATTGAGTGTGACCATATCAGAGTCTTTACTAAAAATCGGAGTCTCCATAGATACGCCACACGTGTAGGATCCTGACGCAGCGAAATCCAATCTCGCCAGCTCGATCTGCCCCTCATTGCTGTTCGTTTTCTGCAAAAAGAAGCGCGCGGAGTGAAATAGTCCTGCGTATTACGTCAAGCTCTGACCAGTGCCTGGCGACCTTAGCATTAGGAATGGAATTCAATATTGCATCAGATGCACACACGAAACTTTCCGACGCTAACGCCCGGTCTTAGATCGCAGCTTAGAGCTAAACGAGCAAAGAGTTGTTTGGAAGGGGGCAGTTAGGTGTAATCAAAGTTTGAACGGGCAGTTTCATTTTCCAACTTGGCGAGCCAGTCTACATATAATGAGAGTGTAGCATCATGGTCCGCTGCTAGTCACGTTGCTAAAGCCGAGCAATTTATCCATGCGCTTCCCATAATGCCCGCCGCGTCCCACTCACCACCAACCCTCCCACGGCAGCTTTTGTTTTCGCGCCGCGCAAATTCAACTTCAAGATGATGCCGGCCAGCCTTGGGCGGCTTGTGAGTTTGATCGATGATGACGCGTACAAGATTCACAGCAAATAAACGCAGACGCGGCACGCAGCATCTGGAGGTCATACGTACGTTCAGCTCCGCGCCGGGCATCGGGAAGTACCGAAAGGGCGGCTTCCGGTCTTTGATGTACTGGAAGATTTTCACGCCGGCCTTCTGCCACTCCACCTTGTACAGCTGCTCGGGTGTCACGCTGTGATCGCATTTTAATATCACGCTGCCGCCGCGAATGGCATACCTCGGCATTATCAGTTCCAACCGGTCGATATTCCCCATGCAGCAACAACCTGCAACCAGAATGCAAGTTATTTATCTCTTGCAGTGTTTACAGTATGGTATTACATCGCGATATGGTTACAGGCGTACAATGAAATCCTTAAATGCTGTTGTTGTTTGTGTTCAACCTAACCTAGGATTATAGACGTGTTCCCCTCACTAATAGCATTACTACGTTCGTTCTAGTATGATTCAAGGTCATCACTTCCGCATAAAACATTCTTTCAAGGTCATCATTCCCAAAGATGAGAACACTTCAAGGTCATCGCTTCCAAGAATAATATCTGTATGAGGTTCTGTTCTTGGAAGTTAGACGTTGCAGTGATTTCTTCATTGGAAACGATGTGATCTTTAAAGTTATGAATATACCTAACCTAACCTAGGATTACAGACGTATTCCCCGCACTAATAGTATAACTACGTTCGTTGTAGTAGGATTCAAGGTCATCACTTCCCAATAAAAGATTTCTTCAAATTCATCATTCCCATAGACGAGAACACGTCAAGGTCATCGCTTCCAAGAATGATGTCTGTATGAGATTCTCTTCTTGGAAGCGACGACCTTACTATGATCTCTTCATTGGAAATGATGTGATCTTCAAAGTTATGATTACCAACATAAAGATTACTTTATTCTTCATGCTGGTGCCATTCAAGGTCACCAAATAGATCACTTCAGGATGCTAAGGATCATCAGATTACTCCACGATTACTTCGATTTCACATAGATCCCTTTTCATTATTTCGGCCTCAGTAGCAAACGTATTTTATACCAATTCATCTGTTGAACTTGTTGAAGTATTTTCTTCATTATCTCTTCGTTAGAGGAGAACGCCTTGTAGATCTTGTCCCTCGGAAATGATGGCCAATTCTTTGGAAGTCATGACCTCGCCGTCCTTCAAGGCTATGATCTCAAAGTGATCTACAAGCAAAGGACTTCCAAAGAAGCGGCCTCTTCAAAGTTACCACTTGCAAAAAGATAGATGATTTCAGTCAAGACTTTGGAGAAACAGGTTACTTCAAGGTCATCACTTCCAAGGAAGAGGTCTACAAGAGGATCTATTCTCACAACAATATTATAACGAGGTCTCATCATGATTTCGAAGGATCATGATGTTAAATTATTTTTGAAAGTCATGGTGTGGCAGTAACGTCTTTTTTGGAAGTGTTGGTCTTAAAATAATCTTCAAAGACTTCCAAAGATGAGGTCTCTTCACGGATATAACTTCCAAAGTATAGGTACCTTCAAAGTTATCATTTACACCCAAGAGGTCACTTCTAGGTTATCACTTTGCAAGGAAAGGTTTCTAAGAGATTTTGGTGCCCGTCTCAACTCATACCTGACTGGAGGTCGCACCTTATCTTGCCTTTGATCATAGACAAAATAAAAGATTATTTCAAGATCAAGACCTTGGTCCTTTGAAATTATGATAAGACCTCTCTATATTTTCGTCAGAAGAGATCCTTTTACAGACCTCTTCCTTGGAAGGGTCCTAGAAGTAACCCGTTCCGTCGAACTGTGGCATTGTTGTTCCTTGCAAGTCATGACTTTGAAGATACCGCTACTTTAGAATACTTACCTTGAAGATCATTTTGAGATCATCACTTTCAAGGCCATTACTTCCAAAGAATAGACCACTTCAAAATCATTCCCAAGGACAAAATCTGCAAGTCGTTCTCTTCTAACGAAGAAATAATGAAGAGGTCACTTCATCACAACGAACACCCCATGTTTCGGACTAATATAGTTTCCCTCTAAGGACGAAATGATGAAGAGGTCTCTATCTGAAACCGCAGCAATCCTGCAGTAACCTTTGAACCTGTTTATCCTGAAGTAATCTATTTTGTAACCTTGAATCCCACCAGAATGAACCCAGCTATACAATTCGCAATTTGTTTCAGCCTATTCAGGTATTCGTTTTACACTACACTCGGTCCCAGGGTGCGGTGTGCACGATAATGATAGTGATACCGCTATTTTCCATACGCCACGCTTGCGCCCGTATCTGGGTTAATTACACGAATGGCAGCGCTGAATTACACGCGCTGATAAAAATATGCATTACACACGGGTGCACTGATATTAATTACATTAGCTATGTCGTTTAAACATCAATAATAATACCTACTCGTATCATACCCGCGGCTGGGAAATAAAACACATGCAAATCATTTGTTGATGCTTCAATTTGTGTTCAATTGCTATGTTTTTGTTTTATCTCCAAATAGTGTGATTTTTAATAGCGATTCAGTTAACAATTTACAAATAAAGAGCTTTTTTATCCTCTGCAAAAGTTTACACAATATTGTATGGAAGGATGGAAACTTTTTTGGAACATGTTGCTGTGAAGTTTCTGTAGTGATTAGCAGGATGAAGATGGTTGTAATTGATACGGTAGAACGGGTAATTCTCTTCGTAAAAGTTTCAGTGAAAATGATGCTTTTGTTGGGACGACAATGCGCTTTTACCGTGAGGCTGCCTTTCATCATCAGTATGATCTTCGATCAGGTTAATTATAGTTAATTATAGAAAATTTCAATTTCATTGTTTTCATTTAGGATGCTTTTTCATCAACATAAATTTATAGAAAAACATCCTAAGGAAAACAGCACGCTGCTAGCTCAACCTAATTATTGTTTGGATTGAAACTTGTAAAAACAGAATTTCCAATTCTTTCTCATTGATTACATCCGTCTACACCTTAATACAATCTACGAACGTCACAAGGACGTTAATAAAAAAGGAAGTTTCCATGCTCCACATTGTACAAATTATTAATTTATTACGTATGCAAAATTATGAGTAACTCTGTACTGATGATTTGGTAAAATAACTAGAATTATCTACTGTTGCTTCTTCCAACTACGGAAGAGAACAATAGATAAATATTCGTCGACAATTTGGAATACCATCGCGTCACTTGATTATGGTTATCAGGCGCTCAAAATAATTGAAAGCATATCGATTGGTGCTTTGGGCATTGCGTTCGCGTTGACGCGAAAACAAAATAGATTAGTAGATTACAAGCATAAAGTGTGGTTTGCATGACGCTAATAGATAGAAATTAACATGCTGTGGTGCACGTCGCTCGGTTTAAATTTTCTACTAATTAAATAATAATTACTATTTGTTGCGTGTTAATGAACAGGATTTAGGCGTAACGGTTATGAAAAAAAAATTGAAATGATTAAATTCCTCGTTAGATTTACTAACTATTACATTCTTCCCAAAGATGAGAACACTTCAAGGTCATTGCTTCCAAGTGGTTTATTCGTTGGTGAAAATTGGTTTCTGGCACGACTCTTACTGCACCTACATGAAAGAGAGACCATAGCTAGCTGGAGAAAAGGGCTGTGCTCCCTTCTTCCATGTGAATCAGTGCCACAAAGTCATTACCTCTTCTTTGGAAGACATTACTTTCAAATTCATTTAAGATTCTGCATGGTCATTGTCCAAAATTGGTTCTATCATGATTCCTTTGTCCTCGTGAAAAGATATCGAGAAAAATCTTTGCAGGTGGCTTCCTTGGAAGTGGTGACCTTGACTTAACTTCGCCTTCCAAATGATCAGCTTCAAATTATCTATTCCTTGCAAGTCATGACTTTGAACAGACTCTTCTTAGGAAGTCATTACCGTGAAGATCTTTTTAAGATAATATTTTATAGACAAGAGACCTCGGCATGAAGAAAATCTCTTCCAAACCTTTTCTTTGGAAGTTATAACTTTGAAATTGCTTCATCTTTGTAAGTAATCACTTTTGAATTTATCTATATTTGAGCAGTCGCGACCTTCAAGAGATCTCTTTTATGGAAGTTTTTACCTTGAAGATCATTTTAATATCATTGCTTCCAAAGAAGATATCATAGCAACATCATGGGTATAAAATAAAAAAAATGTCTTCATGATCGCTTACTTTACAAACCTTTTCCTCTATAGTGATAACCTTGAAATGACTTCTTGTTTATAAGTGGTGACCTTGAAATTACCTATACTTTGGAATTCATGAGCAGGCAACTGTTTACCCTAAAGATGATTTTGTTGTAACGATAAGAGGACCGCACTGTCATGAACTCGAGATTTCATTTTCGGAAGGCTTTTACTTGAAAATCTTTCTAATATCGTTATTTCTAAAAAAAAGAAGTTACTGAAAGGTCATACTTCCATGCTTTATTGTCCTTTAAACTCATGATTTATCAAAAATGAGATTACTTTGTAGTCCGTTGAACTCATTATTGGACCTCATCACGATCACTTCGTTATAAGATAATGTGTTTTCTTGAAATGACTTCTTCCTTGTAAGTGATGACTTTGAATTTATCTATATTTGGGGCGCCACCATCTTGAAGAGATCTCCCATTTGGAAGTCTTTACCTTGAAGATCATTTTAAAATCATTACTTCCAAAGAAGAAGTCATAGCAAAATAATGGCTATAAAAGAAAAAGATTACTTTGTTATCTCTTTCTTTGTTACAAGACAATCTCTTACAAACCTTTCCCTTGGAAGTTATAACCTTGAAATGACTTCTTCTTTGTAAGTGATGACTTTGAATTTATCTGTATTTGGGGCGCCATGATTTTGAAGAGATATCTTCTTTGGAAGTCTTTAAAATGAAGATCATCTTAATATCATTACTCCCAAAGAAGATGTCATAGCAAGATCACGGCTATAAAAGAAACAGATTACTTTGTTATCTCTTTCTTGTTAGAAAATAATCTCTTGCAAACCTCTCTCTTGAAAATTATAACCTTGAAATGACTTCTTCTTTGTAAGCGATGACTTTGAATTTATCTATATTTGGGGCACCACGACCTTGAGGAGATCTCTTCTTTGGAAGTCTTTACGTTGAAGATCATCTTAATATCATTACTTCGAAAGAAGATGTCATAGCAAGATCATGGCTATAAAAGAAACAGATGACTTCGTTATCTCTTTCTTTGTTACAAAATAATCTCTTGCAAACCTTTTCCTTGGAAATTATAACCTTGAAATGACTTCTTCTTTGTAAGTAATGACGTTGAATTTATCTATATTTGGGACCCCACGACCTTGAGGAGATCTCTTCTTTGGAAGACTTTACCTTGAAGATCATTTTAATATTATTACTTCCAAAGAAGATGTCATAGCAAGATCATGGCTATAAAAGAAAGAGATTACTTTGTTATCTCTTTCTTTGTTATAAGATAATCTTTTGCAAACCTTTCCCTTGGAAATTATAACCTTGAAATGACTTCTTCTTTGTAAGTGATGACTTTGAATTTATCTCTTATATGGGCGATCTTGACGATATCGCTGCTATGGAAACGCTTACTATAAAGATCATTGTAAGATCATCGCTTCCAAATAACATATCACTACCAATAACTACAAAAAAAATTACTTTATAAGCTTGGACGTATATCCCGATATCTTTTAGAGTTTTACGAACAGAGAGATTGTAAAGGAAGGAAAACTTCCCGCAAAAATAATATTTTTTCACGATGAAGACCGGACTGTGCATTTCCGTATGTAGTGAAAAGGGAAATATTTTGTTTGAAAATCCAATGCGCAGTGTCAATATCCATGAAAAAGCTGATATATCTGAAGCACTAATCCGCAGGTGGCTTTCTCGTGGCTTTGCAAAGCTTTAAAGTATTTATTACTGGTTTTACCAAGTGCGTATTGTCTGCCCTACAATCCCATCCTATACTATCCTATTCGAATCCTATTCTATTCCCATCGAAAGGAAATTTATTACGTTCGTGTGCACTACATACACAGTGAAATCAGCCGTGAAGAGAATGCGTGAACGAACAGCCGTTCGTTCGCCTGCCAGACTTCTTTTTGCTTCATGTGCGGCGAGGAATGCGCATCAGCAGCCGCATACCGACATTCAATCCAATCAAATCCAATATGGATATACACGCACGAAAGAATTCACTTACGCCGCTACATCGCTGACGCTGGCGGTTTTGTTACATTGTTGCGCCGCGTTTGTCCTTCGTCCAATTGCTGCATTGTCAAATCTAAGCGTACGCGCTGCAATTGTGTCCGTTTCCATGCGGGCGCTTTTGGCTTTTGTTGGCGGGCAGAAAATTTGCGTGCGCCGAAGCACCTCGGCCGAAACTCCTCGTTTCCGGCGATAAACTTAAATCGTTTTGACGTCAGCGGTGATTTTCGGTGTAGCCGAGGTGGAAACTTTTGTGCTCGGCACGATCGAAGCCCGCTAGAAAATGCGCACATAATTTTTTCAATCCCATTAAATAGCTACTTATCAAATCTCGCCGGAGTGTATTTTTCAAAGAGCGTGCAGCAGGGTGGACATCCCACTGCCGCTTTTCCCATATTGGCATTCAAGCGCGCATTTTCTTCCGTTGTCGTCGCATTTTCCGAGCGCTGTTGACATCTACGGGTTATTCCCAGCGCGCGCTCTTTTGTCCCGCCGGATAAAACTCTTCCTGTATGCACGCGAGCGTCCTGCCTACGCGCTCCGCTGATTCGCAAACACAAACACAAGCGGCCGCCCCGGCCGCCCCCGGAGCGACGCAAGTGGCGTGCCAAGATGAAACAATGCGCTGCATTAATATCTCTGACAGCACAATAAGAGCCCCACGACAGGTGCACCAACAAACGATATTAGATCACTCTATTGACTGATTGTGCTTGCCGCCCCCGGGGCGCGGAAAAGTGCGAGTGGGTAATCGCGCGGTCCGTTGGTATTTGCGTCGTTGGCATGTACGCGACACAACATGTGATCGCATTCGCAATTTATACGAGTGCTGCTCGGCACGTACACGGCGATAAAAAAATGCGCACATGCCGCCTCCGTGCACCTGTAGGTTTCGGTGCCGGTTTACATTATGTATGTGCTGCTGCATGCGCGAGTACGACGTGTAACAGCGCGTTATGAAAATGAGGGTGGTGACAAGACGCTCATATGAATGTGGCCTTGCTGTAAATGCAACTGTAATTACTGGCATTACTCGTTGGGTGATAGGAAATTGCGTCCCGGTGCGCGACTATTGGTTGTTATTTTTGAGTGAATTGCGTACGTACCGAAATTACCAGCAAAATGCAGAAATTGAGGTAGGAATTTTATTGCGAAGTGGTTAATGTATTTGAGAGATTGGAGGATTATGTGAGGGCAATCCAGGAAGTAAATTCACTCGTTCATTTTTTAAAAAGTGCTTACAATCAGAGGAGAAAGCCCGAAATCAGCATTATCATTTCGCTCCGAAAAACTCGTAAAATTCGAGAAAAGGAGCGTATACCTGTGTTTTTACGAGCGCGTTTGGGTTCTCCTGCATAACTTAACTTTCTAGTACCGCCGTCTGAGCTGTTGTGCGTAGTCAAGTTTTAAGCGTGCATAGTTTAATCTATTCTACACTTCTATACTTCTATACTAATAGAGTTTGTTTGGTTGAAAGGGCTAATCTCAAAAACTACTGGTTCGAATTGAAAAATTCTTTTTGTGTTGAGTAGACCATTTATCGAGGAAGGCTTTAGGCTATATAACATCACGCTGCAACTATTA
>JAODVP010008100.1:0-17009 GCA_025400035.1 Tetradonia laticeps
GTGGTACACCACATGCAAAATTAGCAGGATGATGCAAAATTGACCAAGCTCAGTCATCTAAACCTAGTAAATTCAAAAAACTTTAGCCCCAAAGAAATTAGAATACTTTTATAATTGCTTCTTAGATAACCTATTGAATAAGCCATCGCTAGAGAGGCAATAAAACTTATTTAGAAACAAAGTCCAATTCATATCCCTCCGGAAAACCAACGCTCCACTATTACTCTCTGTTCAAAAAGACCACTCGACATTATTTGGACTTCTGTTATAATGAAATAAGGAAGACGGGTGTAAATAAAATATACATACAGATACAAGCGATTATTTAAAATTTTGTAACCATCCAAATTGTAGCCACATTGTATGTCAGACACCTCAGTGGTGGACACCTCAATGTGTATAAATTTGCAAATTTGCAAATTAATACGTTTCATCTTAGATTCGGTTTTTTTATTTCATGATACAAAACCGTGTAACTTGATTTTACTATACTAGGTTTTTTTAGGTAGTCCATATAATCCAATAATATAGAGACCAGCGCTGGACTTTTCGTGCCATCCGCAAAGTTTTTATCGAAGGGAACGTCTTTCGCTATCCCACTACTGCAGGAGCTCCTTCATTTACCTAACCTCATTTCGTGCTTGAATTTCCTTCCGAGGTCTTTAAAGCATATCAAAGTCCAAATACACTTAAGTCTAAACACTCCACACTCAAACACTTGAAAAGACTTCTTAAGTCTACCAGTCTTACCTCTAAACACTCTACATATATTACATTGTAAAGCAAGGCGCGAAGGTCAAACTGTAAAAAAACAAACAAACAACTAAATTCAGCGACGCGGCTTCTCCTTCATTTACCCTCATTCCACTCATTGCTTGGTGTTTCGTTCACGACAAGTACATTAGTCAAAGTTCTTGGAAACTTTTCCACTTCGCTTCGTATTTACGTCCGCGCAGCGAGGCACGTAAGACAAAGACACTGGCGAAGACTTAAAAGTCGATGATT
This sequence comes from Tetradonia laticeps, assembly GCA_025400035.1. Lineage (NCBI taxonomy): Eukaryota > Metazoa > Arthropoda > Insecta > Coleoptera > Staphylinidae > Tetradonia > Tetradonia laticeps. The sequence continues at coordinate 1,006 of JAODVP010008100.1, forward strand.
CTTTCCTCCGCAGGATTCTCTGCCTCTTTTCGACCAGCGTCATTTAGCGATTGTTTGTTTTTAGCTAGAGACACATCGGCAACGCTGCTGGTTTGCCTCTCTCGCCATTTTTGCGAGCGTGCACTCAAAACGCGACTACTTCATGCGCTTAATCTTGACTTATCGTTATGATACGCTGCGCAACATAAGTATAACTACTCAACGACTCGCCGACTCTACACACACCAGATGCTCTGGTGTAATCTACCGCAATGGTTGTAAACTATAAAGCCCATCTTGAATTGCATATTTATAAAGAATATCGTTAGGGAAGTCTGTGGCCAGCGCCTGACAACGTATCAAGAGTGTATCACGACTTTAAAACATTTACATTTTCGGCGGAAATAACGAGCGGAAAAATCCAAAACCTTTTAGCGGCAATTTTCCGGCGACGCGCGCGAAATGAGCGAGCGGGCGGCGTGGGTGGCAGAGCGTTAAAAGTTTAAATACGTTCAGTACGTGCGTGCTCAACTTTTCTTTTACTTTGCTAGCCAAATACGTTCGCTACGTGTTTCGATATGTTTGTGCGTTGTCGCTGAACGTGCGCATTGCACACGGACATGTTTTTGTTGCCGCCGCCGCCGCTGCATCTGCGCTGCCATTATGAAACCGCTGTCGGGCATCCTCTTTGAGGCATCTTCATCGATTTGCAGTCGGCAAAGGCGCAAAGGCGCAAAAAATGTTTGTTCTTCGTGTTTTATCATTGACTGAAAGTCGAGCTATGGGGTGAGGCTGATGAGGACTGACATGAAAAGACTTTGTGGTATTATGTTTGCGTGGCTGCGCGCATGCAATAGTTACGAGCGCGTAAAATTTAATGAAAAATCAAGCCGAAGGTGTAGTTTTCGTCTAGTTGGTAAAAATCGGGATGTAAAATGTTCGAATTTAATAAACGGATAGTCGATGCATTGCCACCGCTCGGGTTGCCAGCTTTGGCGGCGGCAGCGGTGCGATACTCGCCATGTAGTTCAACGGTGCGCGAACGTGCTAAAGATTTTGGCCTTGCCGCCAGACAGACGATGAAGCATGGCAGAAGCGTTTTAAAGATAATGAAAATAAAACCAGCGCGAAAAGCCGCGCCGAGCCGGAGCGAGCTCGTACTTTATATAAAATGTTCTTACAATATATTACTGCTTATCTTTATGGTGACCGAAAGAATGGATTTTGTTTTATGCCGCCAGCAGCCAGCGACGCGTTCGCGCCGCCGTCTCCAACCATATTTAACCGTATTCGGAGCGCGCCCAGCCGAAATTTACGTATTCGCGAGCATTTAATTCCCACATATACGCCGTCTGAGGAATATTATTTAGGGAGCCGCGCGTGTTATTTATCGACTTGAGGTCGCCCAGGTGATGTCCAGATTTCTCTCGCTTATATTTTAATCGCCGATTAAAATAACGACTCGTGTTGCTGTTTTTATCTCTTCATCCACAGTTTTGCGGGTTTGCGGGAGCGGTGGGAAAAGTAACCGCAGAATTTACAAATTGTTAGGAATAATACGCGAGGAAATTGTCCGTTGTGCGCTATCATGTTCGGAAAGTGTCATCTAACATTTTCTTGCATTCCCGCTTCGTTAAATTGAAGTAGCTGAGACGATCCGAGCTCGAACCGACGGCGACGTCAAGTGACCCACTTAAGTAAAAACCTATGATGGTTATTGGCAAAGTAAACGAGAAGATTGCTGCAGGACGACGAAGATAATGACTGACTGTTTCAAGAAGGAAGAAGGAAGAAGCAGCAGTTTTACTCGCCGCGATCGTTTGGTGAATTTCGTTTTTCGCTCGGAGCTTTATTTTCTTTCCATCTTGTTGCACGACTGCTCCTTTCGCTATTAATTTTTTGCAATTCAAATTTTATTATGTTGTTCGTATCGACCAGTCATGCATGGAAAGCGATTGAAAAGATAAATATGTCAGCAATTTGCAAATGAACTTTTGTCGTTTAGGACTATGCCGTGTAGTTTATATATTCGCAAACGTTCAATGCAACGTTTTCATCCTAGGTAAGTAGAAGAGACGACATGTCGAAGGTACATTGTATATTGTAATACGGAGTTATCAGAAAATTATTTTCCTAGAGCGGCATATGCTTCAAATTCCTCTATTTGTAATAGTAGCTTAGATAGAAATATCTACTCTTATGGTGTGATTCATGGTGTTATTAATAACAGTATGAGATTGGTTAGGCGCATTGGTTAGGAACATCTGGTGTGCGCCAGCATGGAGATGTAGGATCAAAGCGCATCTGCATAGCAGGTGGTGGACAATGCGTTTATTGGGCTGGTCAGGGGGGAAAGTACGGTCCTCGGGCTTAGAATTGTCAGGTCAGGACCAGGGGTGATTGCAGTACTTCTCCTGCAAGGGAGTTAGTACAATGGGCCCAAACAACTTTTATTGCCCCTCCCGCCAAAGAGTTTTACTTTAATTTTTAAAAGTTTGGCTTTCAAAATGGGACGGATACAAAATAAGACGAAATGGTTTACGTCCATTTTTATTGCACCACAATTAACTTTTCGGACCTGTTTGTGCATTTTAAGAAATTTAAGTTTTTATTATTTACCTGATATGGTTCTAAATTGGAGACATACGAAGTGCACGTGATAGAATCTTAGATTTATTGCACCCCTAAACAAGTCCTGTTGCCTATCCGAACAATTAGAGTTCTTTTATAACTATTATCTTACATATTAGGAGTCCTAAATAAAAATTAAACCAAATGGCTGTAAAACGACCTTACATTAGACCGCCATCAACTTCTATTACCTCTCCGAAGAACGGAAAAAACATTAATTTCATTAAATGTTTAGAATACCAATTAGGATGGAGATGAAATGACACGATTCAGCCTTATGTCCATTCTGGAACCAAATTAGTTACTTATTACCTGATATATTTGGATTCCATATAGGGCAGATACAAAGCCTTAACTAACGGAAACAATTTAATTTTTTATTTAAGTTGTAACAAGTTTTGATTTTAAAATACGATTTTTTCTCTCAAATATTAGATTCCTAAATAAATCGGAGACGAAATGGACTTAAAAGACTTTATACGAACGAAAATTCAATATTTTATATGTTTACATTAATTCGCTTTACCTTTATGTTTATTTTACCATCAAATAAGTTTTATTGCCTCTCCGGCCAACTCTAAAAGATTATTTTTTTAAATTACTATCTTATATATTAGGAGTCCTAAATAAAACTACGACGAAATGGACGCAATTCAAATTTATGTCTATTGTACCACCACGTAAGTTTTATTGCTTCTCCAGAGAACGTTAAGAATTCTATTAAACTTAATACAGATTCTAAAATATCACTGATACGGAGTGGTCGTAACAAGTCATTTTTTATTGCACTCAAACAAATTTTTATAGTCCCTTTCTGTGATAGATCCTTTCGAGATTTATTACCCTCAAGAGGCCAGATCTCCGTACGAACTAAAACTGCAGTTGTGTCCCAGACCTTACCCGCGCTGCTTCCTAGTGGTCATAGGTAAGCGCGGATAAGGCTCAGAAAAGCTCAGTTAAAAATGTAGTCATTAATCTCCTACAGAAAATAAGTTGGCTTAATTCACATTCCGCTTCGTCCTTTTCATTTTTATACAAGCACGACACAAGAACGACGCGCAGCAGAACGTTGCACAGACATTGCGAATTGTTCGCAATTTGCGCGGTAGTAAAAACACACATTGTGAGCGCGCACACGTCGCCGCTTGTGATTTTATTATGGCGCATCGATTATCTATTTATCTATACACGACGCAGAGCAGCGAAGACGGTTCGCGCGACTCAGCATGTTCCGAAAGCATCCCTGGGAAATGTATAAAACTATATTGGAATTTTCAACGCATCATGAAGCGTACGTGACGGATATAAAAAGTTTCGTAGCGCTAAGACGTAGGATGTCTATGATCTTGAACGGCGATGGATGTCGCCGAGGTCGCGCCGCCGCCGCCCCCGTCACGCCGTAGCAGACACTGCTTTCCACGCGCGTTCCAGTCGTAATCGCGACGGTTTTATGTATCGGATTTATGCAATTTTCGCGTCTTAAACAAGGATTTATAAAGTAAACATACGTGGCTGAACACATAGTATAAGATTTTACGCCGCTATCCTTTACGAGCGGATATCCTAGGGTTTGCAAGTTGAGCGATCGACCACGTTTCGGCTTTGCGATGGCGGCTCAATTAACGCATGTGCGGTGAATGTGGGAATGCAATTCGTTAGGACTGGCGGCTGATGCGACGCGAAATTTCGGTTCAGTTTGCTTTCGCATTTATTAAATTAAGACGCGAAATTTGTGGATTCACTTATGAATAGACGCCGCCGCGTATACCAAATTACAATATCATTGTAACGCATGTCAGGCGATGCGGTGTTGGAGGCAGCGGCAGCCGCCGGAGCCCGACCGCAGCGCGGCACTCATGGTGTGTAGTAAATTGTTCGGAGTCAGGTCGCATTAGTGTGCCTTAGAGCGGGTCAACCCCGAAATACATCAAATCTTAATTAGCGCACTGTGTTCCCTTCCACAAATTCAGGTCTCGCACGAGTTTTACACAAATTCTCCTTTGGCTTTATGCCATCTCTGTCGTGTCTTTTTCGGGTGTCAGGTTTGCGCTGATAACTGGTAATCAAGATCTAACCTATTAAATATATTAAACCGTATAATCCCTGAGGTATTTTTTTATTATGAATTTATAGAAGATGGAGTTACTTCAATTTTTTATAGGTTTGAACAGCTTCTCTATTTTTCCTTCCGATAGCCTCAATTGCTTATTATATAAGATGATATAGAAAATTATCTTTCTACATCTTAGCTTTTAAATTTCAGCAACTTGTTCCCAAATATTGTATGGCGGAATTCCTACAATTCAGAAAAAACAAAAAACTCCTAAGCTTGCATAGCAAATATGTGTGTTTTTAACTCGAATTCTACCTGCACGCGCAAGGGTAACTTTCACACGTTGTTGGCTTAATTATGTTCGAATCAAAATAAGTGGGAATATTCTCAAATATTTTCTTATATTGTCTATTAAATGGAATTAAATGGTATTTAAATCATCAACGTATGTATTCAGAAAAAAATATATTTAAAATAAAAATGATCGAAGGTGTAAAATGAGAAATTAGGTTCTAAAAGTTTCAGTCAAAACGTTACTTTGGAGGAGGGAATAGAACAATTTTGTTGGGAAAGCGCAACAAAAATCTTATCTAAACCATGGTTCGTGGCCTCGATGGTGCGGTGGGTAGTGTGCCTGACCATACGGTGCGCGCCAGCCCGGTGATGCTGGTTCAAACCCGCGTCAACTTATACCTGGAAATTGGTTGTGGTTAAATTTTCCTGGGGGTTGCCAAGGGGGATGTGTCGATACACAACGAGCCCAATATAGGAATGCACCTAGGCATCCTTTTATGAAGGCGTCATCAAGTGGAATAAAATGGAAGCTATGGTCTTCACTGAAACTTTTATGAACAAAATTTCCAATTTTAGGTCAACTCCCTACCACACCCTAGGAAATTGAAAAAATTGAAAAAGGGGCGTTTTCAAGTCCTACTTTGTATTTTATTCTGTTCTGCATGTCAAACGAAGTTCTTGATTCAACTCATTGCTATACTAACCCTGGTTTATGATTGGATGTGGAGGTGATTACAATTGAAAGAACAAACTTGAAAATTATATTTTGTTGGCTTTCAATGAAAACGATGTTTTAGATATATAGAGTATTTTTCTATGAAAATCTGTTTTCTCAAAGTCCCGTTAATGATAATATAAAAAGTACATTCCATAGTCTCCAATTTTCCAAAGCATTTCACTATTTTTGGAACACCGCTATTTCATCCAGCACCTAGATTAAAACACGTTTTCGATGATTAACGTGACTTTGTGGAAGAATTTCATATTGATAACGAAAGGCACGATCCATGCTTTTACTCTACATGCGTCAGGACACACACCCATACACCTACAATGCTCTGTTTTTTGTTACCTATCTATTTAAATTGCGAATCGTCAATAACGTTTTAGTTTTTAAAGGCTGTGTGCACATTGTGACTGCCTAAAAAAACGTTTTATTGCATAATTTGTACCCCGTTTAATTTTAAATGCCCCTCCATACATGCACGCATCTGTTAGCTGGCTTGTTGAATTGTCGAAACTTGTGTATTTAGAATCAAATCACAACCACAGTGGATGCAGACGCATTGTTGAAAACAAACGGAGCGCGTTTTTCGTTTTTCGTTTCGTGTTGTATTTTTTCACCGCCGCGTGGCAAGCGCTCGCTGGTAAACAAAGGCCTTGTGAAACTGAGCCAGAAGAAAAACTGATTTCGGCGAATGTCCGCGCCCCGCTTCGCTAAATTTTGCTATAAATACAAACGAAAAAGTTAAACAACAAAAACACACAGTGTCGCTCGCCGCTGGCCTGCGCCGTTTTAATTGAAATTCCAAAACAAAATAAAAACTTATTCGATTTAAAACAATTTAGTTGTGGGACGTTTGTGGGACGGCGCGTCCCGGCGGACAGCCGCCGTCGCGGATGCCATATGGGCTTCCCCCCAGGTTGGGGAAAACATACGGTGGAAATTCACAACAATTTCGCGTTCATTAAGTGGGATAACAACGTGCCAAACGGCCTTCGCGCACGCAAACTTTACAACTTATGATCCGAAGTAAGCACTTCAAGGTGAAGCCGCATTAAATTGAATACTGCGCCCTTCTGGTTGTTTTGCGTACTTTCAGTTTTCCGTTTTTCGCATTACCGCGAAAGCAAATTAGTTTGCGCATTGTGTGCATTTGAACAAACAAGTCCAGCCGATTAGTAGTGTCCATTGTCTTCACGGACGCGAATAAATAGCCGTGCGCGGACTTTTCATTTAATGCAAATTCAGTTGTTGCCAGCAACCGCCAGCACCGATTACAATTTCCTTGCATTGTTTTACTTCCATGCCCAACTATTAAGCTTTAGTTGCTGTGCACGAGCGCACGTGGCACGCAGACTTTAATTCGCTCCGTGTCCAGTTTTATAAAAGGCCGCGTGCGCAAATGTAAATATAGCGGGGTTGACCTAGAACCCAACAAATCACAAGGATCTGACTTTTTACACTAGAAGGACTCCTCGTTTTATAGCCCATTAAAATCGCTTGCATGGAAAAACGAAAAGTTTAATATACTGTGTCAGTGTGGATTCCAGTCTCTCGGAGGACTAGCGGAAATCTAGAAAGAAGTTGCAAACGAACGACTCTTCCCGGTCTTCGAGATCCTTGTATCTTTACCTCTTAATGTCACCCTCGAGATATGAGCGTTTAACTTCCGCCAGGTTAGTGTCAAGGTAGGTGGAAGGAAAAATACGAGAGGTCGATTTTTGTTTGTTACCCGCTCCTGTTTTTTTTTGCCTGATACTATGAGTACGAAGTTAGTGGCTGGGTTTTTGACTCGGTTATAGTCTTAATATAATTTTGAAGTGCTTGAACCCTCGGTAAATGTTTTCCTGCCCACAGAAGAAGAGAAAGATTATTAACTTTATAAAATATTCTAAGTTCTTTAGAGCGGGTAGACATATTCAATATTACAGGAACTTATAAAATTTCGATAAATATTTTTGATCAAGAACTCTTATGATCTATATCATGGGTCTTTAGGCCCTCCGTAGATTTAATTTGGCCCTAAGGAGGGGAAGGCATAACAGGAAATTTATAGAGGACAAATAATAGATTTGTGCTATTTTTAGGGCTCGAATTTTGACAATATTGTGTAGTTTTGTGTTCTTTGATAAATAGTGTAGCTTTTCAGCATTTTTACAGGTTTTTCTTGCATTGTTTGGGGAAATTGTGTAATTTCATATACTCAACCCGCTTGCAAACTTTAAAAATTTATTTTCCATGAATTGTACAGGGAAACTCAATATTTATCTGGTACTTATTGCATTAAACTTTAAGTTAGATCATGTTTTGAAGGTGGAGGAAGGATCTTTGACTTTACACACGAAATTTTTATAAAGTATATTTTATATTAACATTATGATTAATGAAGTTTCATCTTTTAATATTAATTTGCTTGAAATTACTAATAAAAAAAAAGCTGTAATTGGGACTCGAACCTAGTCCCCTGAGTTGCCGGCTCAGTGCCCTAACCACGAATTATTCAATTATGCAGGATAATTTGAAGTTTGATGCAAGGCTTCAAGGGGAAGCTAGCCAAGACTATTTAGAACCATTTGGCCCGAAATCATTTTAGTCCAAGTCTTTTTTATCGAGCTTTTATCGGAAGCTTTGTATCGAGCTTCAAATCACAAATGTATAACAAATATAAATCTAAGAAAAGTTTTTGCGGCCCTTGAATGATTTTGTTTCTTCGAGGGTAGTCCTCGATTGAAGACCCCTGCTCTTCGTAGTACTTGCACACCATGTAAAAATATCCACATTTTTCATAATTAAAGCCGCATATAAAAGTCGTATCTTGCAAAAATTGAGTTTATTTGCGATCAAAACGTTGGTGACATTATCGCACGACACGTTTTTACAATCCCGCGTTTTTCATTCGAGCATTCAAATATTATGATATCATGAACGAAACAGATGTGAAGAGATATGCAGCGTCGAATATGCTGCGCTCGCGTTTTTGCTTTTTGTATTTGCCGTCGCGCAATTAAAAGCCTTAAAAGCCTGCTGGCGGGCGGCATGCAGAAATAAAACGCGCTCTTATCAAAAGCATAATCAACATTTATGAAATCGTAATTCAGACTTAAAATGTCGCGCAATTAAAGACACATTTAAGTAGCGAAGCAGGGGATCAGATAATGAAAATCTCGTGTGGAAATAATCACAAGCGCTCACTTTCGCAATAACATTCGACCAAATGATTCGACTTGTTGTTTATGCCTACGTTAAAATACATGAGAATATATGAGAATGCATCAGAAAACACATAAGTGCTGCCCACATCGGGAAATATGAAAGGATGAAAGCCGCCATAAAGCACATTGTTTGAAGTTTAATCTACGATTATATTGAGTCAACGACTACATTGAGAAGTATCGATTATGCAAAGTGCTCGGCGTAAAGTTCAGGCCGGGCGTTTTTTTGCGCCGCCTTCGCGCGCGCTTGTCTGCCGTCTCCGGCGTTTGGCGCGTCGCTATCGAGCGCTGCGGCGACCGCGCGGAGCGACAGTTTGTGGGTTTTTCGTTATTTTGTAGACACAAGTTTCTGATTAACATACAAGCGGCCATACAAAGTGCACCATAAACTCGCCGCCTGAGCCGCGCGTGCCACCACTAAGTGCACGGAGCGAACCCCAGCAAACACGATTTTGTTTAATACGACTCGAAATTAATACTTAGCGTGTAATTAAAAACGATGCGGCTGGGAGCGGCGCGACTCCAACTTTTCGTTTGGTCTTGTTTGCTGTTTGTTCGCTTGCGGCCCCACCTGTTTGTATAGATAACGCAAATTTAATTTACATGTGTATTAGCAGGCAGAATGAATGGGGTGTCATTTATCATTTTCTTTTATAGCAGCGCCGGAATTAATGCGAATTCGATCGATTGACGTATCGACTTGACTTAAAAACAAGCGCCAAGCCACGCATTTTTCACATTTCTCCACCCATTGTGCGCTGAATAAAATGGATTTCGGCGGCGACTTAATTCACTTGGCGCTGAATTTAATGCTTCCATACGATTAGAAGCAAAAGCCCGGCCGAATTATGAGCGTGGAAATTATTGGCCTAAGAAGCAGCTCGTTCATAAATTTAGATAACGTCGCCGGCGTCGAGGGAGAAGCGCCGCCGTGGTGGGACCGGTCACTCCAGCATGATATACCTGTGCCGAGGGCGGCCGCCGCCCCCGCACAATAGCAACCGAACGAGTCCGACCGCAAAGCTGAATTACATTTCGAATGCCACTAATAGCGCCTAAACACCTAACGCGCGTGGAAGACGTGCTGCTACCTGTTAAAGCCCCGATCAATTCATGCGGCGGCAAAAACGAGCCATAACTTATCATTAATATCAAGTGAATGCTGAATAATGTACCCTCATGCATTCAATCGATATATTTTATATTCCTATTTGGCATTGCGAGCACGGCCATAAAACACCGTCGAGGGACTCGCACCCTGGATGACACTAACCGCGGCCGCTGTTGCTGCCGCCGCCGCCGGCCGGAATTGAAAATGCGAGCGGCCCATATTTTTGACCAGCGTCCCACTATTCTCGGCGAAGATACGTTCGATATGTTTTGGTGTTTGGAGGCGGCGTGCTTACGCTGCGGGATTTTTACAATCAAAATTTACGCTCCAAGCTACTTTCCTCATGTGCACACGCTGCAGTTCGCGTCAACGAGGAAAGAACTGAAATAAATATTAAATATGTGTGAGTGTGCTGAGGAAGAAAAAAACGTCTCGCCGGACGCGACAGGATCACGTTACAAATTTAAAATTTATTACAGGCACACACAGGCCAGGACGACAACGCCGCTGTCGTGTACACGCCACAATTTTTTCCCATTTGCAAGTCGAGACTCATAATTCCATAAAATATTATGCCATGATTGTATTAAGTATATAAAGTTGGAAATACGTAAAGCACTGCCGCCGCCCCCGCGTCATGGTCGGCTTGCTCGCCAGCAGATGGTCGTAAAGCGCGTTCGATTTTTACAACAACGTTGCGCGATTCGGCGGCGATTCGTCTGTAGCGCATTTTGCCCCGCGTGCGATTTTTTCGCGCGCTCCAACGGCGCAATTTTGTTTAAAGATTTATTTATCGTCAGTCGAGTTATGAGTCTCGCGCGTACTGCGCTGCAGGAGCAGCGGGCATCCCACGATCCCGGCACAGGAGCAGTGAAATGCGAAAACGTTGCGAAACGCGTCGCTATGAAATTCAATATTCTCAGCACTTTTCTCTACACTTTTGTTTCCGCAGGACGGTCTTAGAGTAATATAATACCGTCGATGCCTGCTTAAAGATACGTTTCGCGTTTCCGGCGCGCCATCGTTTCGCGTTCCTGCGTGCCCGCACGTTGCTCACTTCATTTTCTTCGCGTTCTCGTATTTCTATTATGTAGTCTATCGAACCTTCGTGCATATCGAATATATCAATTCTCCGGTATGTATTTTTCATGTGTGGCGTTATTGATTTCCCAGTTGCAATAACGACGGATGAATAAATACGAATTTACAATAATGATGGATAAGGCGCGAAGTAAATACGAGAGAAGACAACAATATATTGGAAATACGTAGAATATCACGCATACGGACTAAATGACATAGGCCCTTCATGTCAGCAAAAGTGACTTTCTGTAAAAATGTTATGAAAATATGTACGCGTTCCTTTCATTCCTGCAGTTATTACACGCTACCTATGTTTTTGTTTCTGCTCGACATATTTCAAGCAGTTTTTATTTTAAGTTCCAATTATTTCATATCATTTTGTATTATTATTATTTTCTTCATTTTTGTCTTTGCATTTAGATCCGCTTATAACCAATTTGAATCTATTGATAGAGAATCTTACATAAGATTTGCTGTATTTCAACTTTATATTAATTTGGTGCAAAACGAGGGACTTGTAAAGAAATGTTTCACCGCAAAACTTGACCGTAAAATATAAAACAATATTTATTTCATGTTTTTACTATTTTTTATCAAGTAACAATTCGTTGTATTAATATGTGCAGTCTGTGCAGTCTGATGGCTTAGTTAACAATCGAAATTGAATTTCAAGAAAAACTAGGAACGAATAAAACTGATATCTTAGTTAGTTCAATATCAAGCATCGTGTTGTACAAAACTCGCGAACGAACAAATTTGTTTTTGTGCTGCTCATGCAAATTTACGTACTTTTTTCGCAAGGTCATCTCAAGTCGGTCGTACAAATGGATAAACAAACACCTGCATCGCATGCAAGCAGTGTTTCGCTTCTCATTGTTTCACGCGCGTTTGTTCAGTGTAGTTTGCTAGTCGGTTCGCGGAGTGACTTCAAGTACTAATTAGTGTTAATATTTATAGTATTCAGTGCATATTTGCTGTTTATAAGGGTGTACAATGTTTATAAGTAAGTACTGCACATCTTTATAAGACTTATACAAATCTGAATTTTATGAATACTCGGACATATCGATGAGAACGTGTTTCCCTTGACTTTAAGCGAATCCGACCGTATTTTCTCCTGTAGTAGTGCAAAAGAGCTGTATATTTGTGACTATTCAAATCCTTTCTATTATAAAACGCTGTAAAGATTTCACCTGTTGGATTTTCGGTAAAAATGCAATAATTTGGAAATTGTATGATTGATTCCCGTATGTATAGATCATTAAACTTTCACTGCCTGAACCAGTTGTACAGAAAGTTCGAATGTGATTTTGATTTGGGGTTAAACTAGTTTAAAACCTTTAGAAATTCCTAACTTTGACTATTTATTCATGTATTTGGGTGTATGAACTAGTTTCACAATCATGTATCCTATGAGGGCGACATAATTCTAGGAACTCGTACATTAAAAACAAAAAAAAACAAATGAGGATGTTAATCTACATAAGATTTGCGTACGTTTTTAACTCTACATCTATTTGTCGCAAAATGGAGGGCTTATAAAGACAAAAGTTCAATTTTTGGCGGAATAATGAGCAGTAAATTGTTTATTTAGAAAAAAGTTACAATGACAATGAAAAACTCGCACGTAGTTTAGTAGCTAATATTATTGTGAATTTACAATAAGAATTCCATGTTTATATGAGAGGTAGTATCATCGTCAGCAATATTATTACCTGGACGCGTACATTATTAAATGCCCCACAGCATTAGTTTAGTTGTCGGTAAATTTGATTAGAACCCACTGTAAATTTAATGGTGATTTACTTTGATTGAAGTTCATTTGGGGAATTCAGGTTATTTTCGAACATGAGTAGTACTGCAAATACAACGCCAAAGCAAACCTATTCGCACAGCCACTCGGCGATTTAATAGGGCATCCAATTCACGATTGACGACCGTGCACCGGCTGATAAGGAGCACACGCGCGCGTGCAATATATGAGCCAATGCGTGCATCGTGTATCACTGATTAACGCACTATGTCCTTGCCAACTAATTAAACATTGTTACCAATTTCGCGTTTGACAACATATTAGGACTTTTCATTAGCCATTATCGGCGATTGAAATCAAACATAACGCACCCGTCGGCCATCAATTGCGCAATCCGCACAAACGAAGCAGCAATATGCTCTGCATTTGCATTCATCTTTGTGCCGTGTGCGACCCCACGGCGCACTCCGCTTTCATTTGATGTGTGTGCATCTCCGTCTGAATTAATATATATTAAATTTCCACGTTTTTCGGACGCAGCGGTCGGGCGAGTTTACCTTTCACGCTCGGAAAACTACGCTCGGGAAACTTTTCCCCGCTCGTAAGTTGCGGACGCGGCCGCTTTAATTTTCATTTATTTTCGGCGCCCATGACATCGAGCGCGTTTTCATCAAGCGCCGCTTTTTTCCGCTGCAAATTGGAGTTAAAATTATAGGTTGCGTTCCTTTTTTGGTCTTTGGCGGCATGTTCGGCGTGGTGTTACTGGGGTATTTTTGCCTCGCGCATCGCGGAAAGCCGGCGGTGGTTGGGCATACATATGTATGTAATCGACTGGCTTGTACAGCACACGCTTTTTTCTCTGGAGCGCGAACGCTCCACATGAATAGACAACGAGCGGAGGTGGTGCTGGCACGCGAAAAACGGGAAACTTTTCAAAAGTCGCCTCTATCGAGAAATGTACGCGTGATATGAAATTCTGCGCGGCCGAGCTTTATATGAAAATATTTCCCTGTCTATGTTATATCGGAAGCTCTTCAAAATGCCCAACTCTCGGCGCGCAGCGGAAGCATTTACGTCGAAGAACAAACTTTTGTGAGTGTATCCATGTTGGGGACGTTGGATAGGTATCTACGTGGCTATGCTTGCGATTTCTATTATTTTTTGCTACAGGCACTGCTTTCTAGAGTAAAACTGGGGGACATGGACCTTATATATAATTTCATACATTTTTTTAGTGTATGTTTTCGAGAAGAGTGAGATAAAGATGGAAAAATGTGGTGAATTTGACTGTAGTATCAAATTCGTGCAAGTTGCGGATACAACGTACTAGAGCACCCGGCCACGCTTCGCTGTAGCTCAAATACTCCCATCTTCTCCCTGCATCCCTCTACTAGCTCTCCCTTCCCTCCCTTTCTATCTACCATCCCTTCCTCTCTTTTCCACCATCAAACTGCTCCCTTTCTCGACTCTTCCCTTTCTCCCCCCTTTCACCCTTCACCAGTCGTCCTAGTATATACCACGATAGCTAATTTATGGTTAATTTTGTGAACATAAAAGTGAGTTAAGGCCTAAAGCAATGCGATGAAAAATGAACCCATCTTACCCCCCTTTAGTGTTGCTGCAACGATTGCTCAGCTCGAGCATAAGGTTTGAAGTTTCCGGCTCGAGGATATGTAATTTTTTGATAACTCCGAATGCTTTGCAATGTAAATCGTCATGTGATACTCGTATGACATGCAAGAAATTGTTATTTGCGCTCTGAATTTGAATTGCGAATGCCGGAAAACAATTATGTTCAAAGGTACATGTCGCTCTATGAGACACACCAGAAGAGTAGATTGATGATACGTTTTATCGAGATTATCAAAGACTCAAAGGACACAAATACGTATATGCCCTCTGAAAATAATTTTTGATTTCTTACTGTGCTTATGTACTTACTGTTGCCAGTGTACTCTGCGTATTTCTCCACTACCGAATATGTGACAGAATTTTCATCTGCTTGTCTTTACGATGTCTTGTAATAAATTTGTTTGCTTTATTGTTATAGGGAACTCAAAGGCTCCGAGATCAATACCCTCGTATGGCGTGCTGCTGCACGTGATCATCTGCACATTCATGTGGCGATTTCCGAGCGCCTTCGTGGGTTAGGTGAGTACGCGTTTCGTTTCAATCGCTATTATGCAAATGTTCCACGTCTACTACGTCTACCATCGACACGTACGCGATGGAGAGTATAGAGCGCCCCGCACCACGATATCGAAATACACTCTCTTTGATTGAAACCGGAAAAATCATTAATAATTCACGGCCTCCATTTTCCCGCTGCACAAAAGCGAGCCCAAGTTGAAACCACGCCGAGTTCAGACTTAGAAATCAAAACAATTTGCCGTTCGGATACAGTTCGCGTATCGCCGGACCTGTCAGCACATGGAAACACCAACAAAAAGTATCGGAACCAGACGTGTGACATGTTCATCAAACTTTCACTGCTCAGCTAGTGCTATTGTCAGCGCGTAAAAATATGCATTATTAATTAAGCTGACGCGATGATTAGCAAATCATCTGCTCGTTGACGTTCCGCTGCAGTGTCCACAACGCGCACAATGTTAAACAAACTTCAATCATAATTAAGCTCATTTTCACATCATCGACGAATAATTAAACGCGACGCAGCAGCGTCCAAGCGAATTTCGCGCCGCTTAATCGAAATGCAATGATTAATTAATGAATGCACTCACACGAAATCGCCATGCGAAAGTATTAAATTCGTTAAATGCTGTGCGCCTTTTACAGGGGTTGGTTTACGCAACGTCGGATTATTCTTACGCAAAACGCTTATAATTAGTTACGCAATGTGTCGGCTTTACGTTAAATTATAATGAATAAACAAACGGGGTTTCATATAAATACTCCCCTTTTTCATCTCGTTGTTGTGATGATTTAGAGAAGATGATTATAATCGAAAGTTTAAAGTTATGAAGATGTATCTATCTAGAGATCCATCAGACGGGAGGCCAGCACTGGGGCTACCTTAAGGTTTACAGGAGGAGTAATAATAATGTAATCCTTTATTCGGCATATCCCTCCATTACAAATTATATTCCAGACCCTCTCATAAGACAAAATAAAAACAAAAACCCACATTACTCTTCTTCCCCTCT
>JAODVP010008432.1:6775-16975 GCA_025400035.1 Tetradonia laticeps
GATAGTTTTCCGGGAAAGGTCACTGGATTTTATCCTGCCTGGATAAGGAATCTACCGCTATCAACTACTTACAGTTCGCGAATCGATGGTAAGAGGTTCATCAAGGGGAGTGATGCATTGATATTGGAAAACACTTGTCTTATAATTAATCAGTATGGAATTGGAATTAATTGACAGAATTGTACATGCGGCGTCTAGTGTAAAGTAGTAATTAATAGAAACGAAGGTGTGAAATATTTTTGTGACATAATTAAAGTATACCTGGGTTATAATCAACCGATATTTGAAATGAACGTGAAAGAGTCATATTTAATTCCTTATTGCAATTAAATTTGCAGAGGGTATTACGATGAAATCTTGTAGTACATTACTGCGTATACACTTAAGTGGTAAGATACTCAAAACGTCAGGAATAGCATACAATTTATTTATTTGTGGACGTCGGCGCGCGCTGACCGCATTCCGCACAGAACGACATCCATATTTACACTCTTCACTCACGTCCTTAACGCGAAGCCATAACCTAGCACAAAGAAACGCCGCGCGGCGCTAGTGTCTTGCAGGACTTACATCATGAAGCAGGCACACCAATTAAAGTTCACATTAAATACTTTTTACTCGGCGCTTAAGCGCGCTCTGAGCGAATATAAATTGAAAAATTAATGCTGGTGTTGACTCACGATGAGAGACTCTCGAGTACACTAAAATACAAGCATACTGTGTACATCTGGTGCGATCCCAACACAGTAACACTCTGTCTGAACCTCGCTATTCTAATGTGTTTTTATTTCGTTTATATGCATTCCGCAATTGCGTCACTTGTGCCCGTTCAGACCGCGACGTTTTTCCTTTAGAATAAAACGAATCACGCACTTATATTTAATAGCTCATAAAAGGCAACGCCTCTTGCTTTAAGGAACTGCAGACTAGAATGACCGCCATTGCTGGAATACACACTGTGTTTGTAGTTATGACTATGAGTAATATCATACATTGAATTAATGAATCCTGCGAGAGTCATCGCAAAGCTGTTGTCGCAATTAACGTCCACCTCTTCAATATCTCTCCGATTTCAGCGCAATGCGGGAAAACTCTTAAATGTCGAGCTGGATACATCTAAATCATGATTGTTCCGATGAGCTTTTGATCTGTCCGTTTATCGAAGGCCGCTTCAAGCTTTCGCTCGATTCACTCATAATTCTGATTGTGATGTATTGTGATGCATATGGGAAGAGATATGACTGCAATGTATGTGGAACACATTCAATGTGATATGACACATATCTGACTTGTTATGAGGTAGTAAATAAATACAGAAGATGTCATTATTATTGTTTGATACTTTTAGTAGATACTTGAATAAGCATTGATATTTGATGTCAATCGTAATTGGCACGATTGCTTTCGCTTATTGATTGCCGCTACTTCAATTGAATGAAAGATAAGCGCTTGTAGTCCATTTATCAAACTGTTTATGAGCGTTGCGGGTGTCCAGATGTTGAAAGACATTGATTTCATTGCGTATGAGTACCGATTATATTTTTGGATTGATTCTCAAATGTCACAACATCTATTTAGAATGAAGTTACATATCTATATATCATCATCATCAGGGAATAAGTTAATAAGTTCCAGAAATCAACAGCACCAAACTTTTAAACTCACGTTGCTCCTGTGCAAGGTAAAATTTCTAATATATATCTACCAAGTGTGAAAAGTACAGTTCATATATTTAATATATATTATGTACTAACGCTCATCATAGCTATCTGTAATTTCAAGTTTTATGCATATTTCGATGAAATAAAGGAATTTAAATAAGGGTTACATCATATTTCATACCCGAAATAGCTCATGTTTAGGGAAAATATTAAAATTTGATCCAGTGCCGCATTTTATTTATTCATGGCTAATCTTAATATTGAACGCTGTTAAAGACGCGCACTACCGTCGCCGCCGGTGCCGCACCGTGTTGCGGAAATATATTTCTTGCACGGCGGTCGCGTTCGTGAAAAGAGATTCCGGTTCTCAAAGTCCGCATTATAATCCATGCGGAAAATATTTTGCTGGTGGTAGCGAAAAGTTCAGCGTGGCGCGAGCACAAACTTAAACAAATGCGAGGAACTGAAAATACGTACAAGAAGTTTAATAATATTAATCCTATTCTTTTTTAACAGCCATTCTGTTTCAGACATTTTTTAAATCATGCTGGTGAAATTGGCGAAAAGAATATGCATACAAGTTTACTTGAAGCACTGTTCTCCCCTTTTAATTAAGTGAAATAAAGTTGACATTGTATGTACTATTTCTTTCAGATAATTCTTGTTTATACACGCATAATCTAACCTAACTTAACCTGATTCTAATATTTGTTATTGTATTCCAGAGGAAGAGTTAAAAGCGGGGTACGTTTATTAAGCGCCGTGGCAACAGATCCATCTGCCTGGAATATCACCATCGAAACAAATCCACGACACACGGGCGCTACAGTTACCGCAGTGCGTAGAGACTTGGCAGATCCGCAAACACCCTCCGACGATGCGGCGACAACTACCACAAATGCTGCGCCTGGAGAAGGCGGCGAGTAAGTTATTAAGATCTTACTCTTTCATTCGGATCCCAGTATTCTCATTTCGTAAGGGCGGGGGGTGGAAAATTTATGTCGGCTTAAAATTAACGCCAACACAAACTGCTTTTCTTCATGAGAAACTTTTACAAATCTAACTCGTTACAACACAACTCTGTTACAAGTACTGAGACGGTTTGAAAAGCGGCTGCTAGAGCCGCCATCTTATTCACTGCACTAGTTTCGTTGCCACGAACATGTTTGCTGATTCTCAACTACAAACTGCAAACTGATTGAAGCTTGCACATCTTCTCCAATGATATTTCTTGTGGACTGGGGGTTTAGTTAATTTTAGGTTGGGTTCGGTTGGATCGGGATATTGTGGGCTTACGTATGACATCATCCGTACATTGAACAGAATTAATCGGGGCTGATAGGGAAGTTGGGATGACAGTTGAATTGTCCACGCGGTTCCGATAAATTCAATGCGACAGAGTTTGCGACAGGTTGCTCGTGAACGCCCAGGATTATAATTTAATTAGATTCTGCCGCTTCCATTGGCGGGGTACACAATTTGCAGTTCATGGAAGATACGCTAGAATTAGATACGTTATTCAATGAATTACCGATCAGAATGGTATAGAATTTATTCGATGAATGACATTTTAGGTGTTTTTTTTAACATTTGGTAGGTTATATTACAATGGATTATCATATATATAGTAGGGATTTACGAGATTAAATGTCAATACGATATTGTTGACTCGTACATTATCCAGGTAATGGAAAACTATTTCACATTTGAATTATCTTGTAATGAGCTTAACTACTACTGGACTAAATGTAATGATCTCTAATTTAATCAAAATGGAGTATAAGTACTGTATTTTTCGTCCTCTCCAATATACTGCGGAACAATATTCGCTGGCGGCGATTTAGCCGTTGTCGGGGGAGACTATCGATTGAAAACCGACTCCGCACATTCGCCCCCTAGAGATGTTATTAAACTATACTTTAATGGATTTCCCACTTGGAATTAAAGCTCTAACTTGGAGCGGCCAATTGCAAGTTAGTCTCGCAACTTCGTGTTTGTATATGAGTGTTAGTTCAGTGATACGATGCTCAAATTGCATGTGTGTATCATGAATTCTCTCTGCTCAGGATCCGATCTTGTTTTTGGTGCGTTATATACGGGAAGCATAGCAACGAATTTCCATTATATGTGATCCTTGGCGAGATTACTCTTCGCTTGCAAAAGCCTTCTCTATGCCAACGTTCACGTATTCTTTTGTTTCGCAGTGTTCTGGAACTATTCACATGGCTTGTGGAGATTAGCGAAGAACCTGAAGAGGAGGCACGCATCGTGTGGTCCGCCCGTTATGAGCCTCACTCCGAGGAGCCAGCTAGTAGCCCTCACAATGGTGCCAACGTTGAGCATCGTCAAGGTGGTACGAAAACTACTACCAAGTGGGATATTCAAAAGGATGATATACAGGCAGTAGTACCGATTAGCAAAGTGAGTGAAAATATTCTACAGTCCATGCATATTTTATTCTTAACCGCATTTATTTGTTGCAGAATTGGGAAGTGTTGAACACTGCGGTGCTGACAGGGCGTCAGGTCTCACAGGCAATGAAAGTTTTCATCGTCTCACAGGCGGGCAAAGAGGCTGACGTTACATTCCAGGCATCATGTCATTCAGAAGACGACAGTGTGCTGAAAGTCAGCTCGTCCTGCAGCTCTGTGTACGTCGACGGGAGTGAGGCGCGCGGCTCAGTGAACGGTTCTGTGCTTGTTAAGTATGGCACCTACACAGGCTTAGCAAAGTTCACTGTTTGGATGCCAGAATTCCCACTGGACCTCCAAGTGCCAGATACGCGGCTGTCGCAATTGAAATCGTGGCGCGTCCCGGACTATCAGCCGAGGTATGTCGCTGTCCGAATTGTTTGTGCATTGTGCATTGAACAATGTTAACACTACCCCTTTTAAAGGTGCTTAAATTTTCACTGTATGTCTGTTGTTATCAGCAATGCAAAAGCGAGCAGACGACGTAAGAAACGTTCGTTTGGATCGGCATATCGGAGCATGGATGATCTCGGTAATGTAATTGAGCGTCCCAATTGCCGATTGCGCTACCAACAGACATCCGTGGACGTCTACGCGCGTTTCAACGCCAACGATCATGATTCTGGGCGCACTACGTTCCTCATCAATCGACGCACATACCTCCGAGTCACTGATCTGGTGCTACAATCACTACGCGTATCCGACGTCCACATTGCCAGTTTGCATGGGAGGGTTCTCCAGGGACGGAGCGTGGGACGTACAGAAGTTCAAGTAGGATAATTATAAAACAAAGATTTCTTCAAAATCTTGCAACTCCGGGAAAGATATTTAAGTTTTAATCTCTCTTGAAAGGTACTGTCTCCGATTACTAATCGTGTCATCGGTGCAAAGGAAGTACGCGTTGGCAACGACAAAGTGGGATTATCTAGGCTATCCGTGCAAGTCGTTTCCGGCCTCCAGCTGAACATTTCGCCGGATGGGGCGATTGAGAATGGCTACATTGCCGAGACGAGCGTGACCCGGAAGCTAACCGCTCAATACCAGGTAAGTGCAAATCTTCTTAAATAAAATAAAATCTATTCCACTCGTATCTACGTCTTCCGGGATTTGTAGGAATCTGCCATTTATAAAATAGAGGTTTCTTGTGCAAATATTTATGTACTTCTCCATTTGTGATATTAGGAAGGTCTCTTGGACATTGAGCTTGAATTTTCTGATGGAAGTAAAACACCATTGCGAGAAGTAGCCGATTCAGACTATCACCTGGTTGTGGAAAGTCTGGATCCGGAGGTCGTTGCATTTGCGCCTATGGTAGCGTCGCGCCACCCGCGAGTTATTGCAGTTGGTGAGGGCAGCGGAGATTTACTGCAAGTGACGTTGCTCCTACCGGAAGAATGTCGCGCTGCTGTTCGCAGTAAATCCAAAGCCGGACCACTTGCAACGGCGGCTGCTACCGTTGTTGTTGACTTCAGCAGCAACGACTTGGCGCATAGGCCGGATTTACTCCAGAACGACGGAGGTACTTTCACTGGCTCCAAAGGAAGGGATTTCTCTGATTTGTCGGATATCCTCAAAGGTAGTAATTTGACATTTGAGTGCAACATTTTATATTTTAGTAGCCAACTTGACGTTGGTAAATACTTTATTTTACATTATACTCCTTATAGATGACGATCATATTGAACCTAATGTGCAAGCAAGGCAATACCAAGGCACGAAAGGGTCGTCTCGGAAACATCAGCAATCTATGATAATCTCCCCATTGGAGATTAGCATGTATGTTTTGTTAGGTGCTTTCTGTTTGGCAATTGCAGTAAGTATATTCTTCTTTACTAATTACACCGTGGGTGACTGAAAAAGGGGTCCCTTTGCAGTCAAGACATATTCCTGTTAAGACGATCATTTTTCCGCAAAAAAATTTTAAAGTTTTGGAATTTCTGCATGTAAAATACATATCATTCGAAAGTCGGCGTGAGCATTGAATAATTGGGCGGAGCTGCACGATTTTCTATCGTGCGTCCAATAACCAATCGAATTGCAGTTTGTGCAAGCCATACGCGATATATTTCTATATGGATTCATATCTTTTCATAAATGAATTTCGTTTTTGTTTTCGCAAAAAGAAAAGGACAAAGCAAAGAAGAATGGCAAAAAGCATACAGCAATATCATCCATCCTTATTTGTCTACATTAGTGCAGTAACCTAAAATGTGCTTCAAAGCACATAACTAACACATATGCACAAGCGGCTTGTCTCGTTGCTACGCGGTTTGCGCCCACTATTCCAAAGTGAGGGGTGAAATATTCATGTAACTTGCGCAAATATTATGATTTCCTCTCTAAACTCTTCTCCTAATTTCAGTGCTTCAATTCCTGTGATTTGTTTTATGCCATCTTCGCACATTTATAGTTCCAGAAACTTTTTTTTACGGAAAAATGAACGTCTCAACTGGAATAATTTTAGAGTACAAAAAATAAAGCAAAAAATTTCTGATTTTTCTATAAAATTAACTAAAATCAACGGACCGGACTTTTTTTCGAAAAAGCAACCACAGTGTTATTGTTATGTAATAACAATTCCATGTCATGTGTAGGTGTTTGTCGTCTCCTGCGTTGTATACGCATCCAAGTTCAAGCCTGAATCGGCTTCCGCAGGATTGCAAGCTGCTCCTGTCGTTCTCTCAGGCGTCGGCGGTGGAGTAAACCGGAAACCACGCGAGACCACCACAAACGCACACGATTGGGTCTGGCTAGGTATGAGAGAAAGTATGTTTGAGTTTCTGTCCCTCCGTCGTTCCGCCCGTTCTTCTTTCCTTTGTGATATGTAAATTCCAACTATTATTACTATCCGCTTGAATTCAGGTCGTGCTACCCTCGAACCAGCTTCAAACCGAAATTCGGCTGTGGTGAATAATAACACAAACGAGATACGCATCACGACAAATCCACTCAATATGAACTATTGCGACCCAGACGATTGCGTACAGAGCAGCTTTGCACCCGATCTCCAGCAACTGCAGCAACAACAGGCCAGCGGTAGCAAAACACGTACTCCTATTGACTCTTCCACCTATTGTAAGAGTAAAGTCGGTGGCAGGACGACGAGTGTCAGCATTGACGTTTCCGGTTTGCATGAGCAGGACATATGGTATATTTTATAATCAAATAAAGCGCCTGATTTTAAGAATTGTCAATGTTGTTATTAGGAATAAACCTACTCCTCCGCCACCTTTACCTCCACATGGAATGCCATTGTCGGTGGATGTAGAGGAGTACAAACCGCCTGTTCCACCACATCGCAATCTTATGGATCCGTCACCAAGAAAGTACCATCATCATCACCATCACAGAAGTGGTAAGCCTGGCAAAAGTATGGGAGATGCATTGGGAAGGTTGAACAACTCGCCCGAAGATCTTATTGAAGAGTCGGAATTCGGCGATATACCCGCCGAGTTTGTCTTCGATGATGATCCGTCCCACGCTGTGCCAGGTCCGCCATCTTCCCCTGTTGTGGTGATGCACATCAAGACCCCATCCAGTGACGACAGCATGGAGTTTGTGCAATACCCGAAGTCCCCAAGCCGGAACGGAAGTAAACGCTTACATCCCGAAAACTGGAAAATTATTGCATTTATTGGTTTTCCTATGTTTAGATCGCAATAGTGCAGAGGTAAAGCGCGCAACAATTGTCGGCAATCCAATGTTCAGCGCAGACACCGTTGCTGATGACCACGTCGACGGGGAGACGGAGGGCGGCGCCGAATTAGCTGGTTTGGATGGTCTGCAGCTCGACATGGACTACGAGCAAATCATGCACTACTTCGAGAACTTAAAAGTAGCTCTTCGCCATAAACACGAGCTCGTTTGCCACTAAACCGAGCCCCTTTGCCTTTTCCAGGAGTCGAATGCCTGAGTAGAGGAGATCATTGCAAAGATCCGCAGCATTTTGATGTCGTTTAGCAAGCAGTATCGCATGAACGCTCTAAACGGCAACAACGAGTGGTGCACGTCGCCCCATCATATTCCGCAATTCCATAGCAGCATGCCGCAGCTGCCGGAGGACTTCGCCACCGGCAACATGAACCGCCAGTTCGACTACATCTTCGAACACTTTAGCGAGTCATACGCTTAAACGACGGCTGTGGGCGGCACGAATCAATCCAGATTAAAGCAGAGATGAGCTAAGTATTAAAAACAGCGCACGTAGGTTCTAATATGTAATGTTGTTGTTCAATTGTAAGACTGAACGAAGATATTTACGTTGCGATTGTCGTCTTTCAGTTACAAATTACAAGTATATAATCGACGCTTAAAGTATATATTGAAACAAATATTATTGTATATGATGCAGTAACTATTAGTACGTCGGGCGTATAAAGAAAACGATAATAATTGCATTTAGTGAATGTGGGACGAGAATTACGATACGAAGCAACATATCTACTTAGCCGAGGATTGTCTATTTGTTTACTGATTGATATACACACTTGTTTCTACTACATAATCTGGTTGAGGAATTTGGGGAATTGACGGACATGATGGCGAATGCGTGGATATTTGCAATGGTCGCACAAACGGGAATTCACTATGATCTTTGTTGTGCAGCAAAGTGAAGCAAACTAATCAGCAATTTAATATATCTAGTCATGCATTTCACACTGATACCAGCTGATGCTGATCAGAGAAAATCACCGCATTCTAGCTTTACTCGACTGATACTCGTAATTATTTATAATAGATGCTAAGAAATATTTCATAACATACACTAACCTGTCCGCAACTGTTGTGCTTTAAAATGAAGTCAAAGTTACAGTTTAATAGTCAATACTTTACTTTATTTCCTAATATTCGGACATGCTTCAATGTGAAATTGAATCGAAATGAATCAGTAAAATTAAAGTATTTTGTTTTTTATGTATCTTGATGCTCTACTCCTACTATTAAAGAAAATACATACGTAACATAATCGTGCAATCTATAACGAAATATGGAATATTTCTCTGTATGCAAACAGTATTCTAAATGTGCACAGAAACCGCTTGTCGAGATCGAAGTTGCTGTGAAAACTCATCACAACAATGGTCATTATCATCCCCATGCACGTCTGAATTGATTTCGTGACATACCAAATAAAATAGTCTGTACTAAACTAAGATGCCATGTAATTCGTGTTGTAGTCACGCTTTAAGTTCAAACGTGTACACGTAGCGCCTAGCGAGATTTTATATTCTGAGGTAGGACAATTCGCGCAAACTACGGAAATACCATTACACGCCATATGAATGCGGCTCAAGTCTTAGGTATTCCAGTCATCTCATCGGATAAATAGCCGCTTCAACCATTTTAGTGTATCATTCTAGTCCCTAATCTAATAAGTAAGTCTATCGCTGAGTTGTTTAATAATAAAACATATGTGAGGCGAGAAATGCTCTGGCGATGAAAGCACACGTACAAATAATATAAAATGGAATTTAATATGCACCGGCACTGTATTATAATATGTGTGTAAATGTATTAATTACGGTATTACCTACTTATACACATAGCTTTTACAAGTTGGTTATGATTTTATTACGGGTTTCCACTAATTCTAATTGTATATGATTGTGTTTCTAGAGTCACACCTGATTCTACTTATTTATTTCCGTTTGATCACAATTCGGATTTGCACTTACCGCGCCGGGTGACTTTAGACGAATTTGTAGATGATCTTCGTTCGTGTTTAACATTAAAGGAAGATGTGTAGATATATAGTTGAAATTTGTGTACAAGTCTCTCAGTATGTATGAAAAGCAAATGAGATATATGGTTGTATATTTATTAATATTTAAATAAGTATGGATAAACCAGATACCTATAACTTTTGCTTATAAATGTATATATTTAATGCGGTTATTATTGTATATTGTTAATGGAATAAATTTATGCTAAGCACAATATTCGATTTCTTAAATTTCTTCAGACTAAAATTTAATTGCATTGTAATTAGTTATTAAAATATATTATTTCTAACTACACTGAAACCTCGATCTGCCGATCCCCGTACACTCGGAACTCCGGATAACCCG
>JAODVP010008653.1:0-16963 GCA_025400035.1 Tetradonia laticeps
AATCGATTCAACGATCTAGTAAAAACTAGATTAATCGGCTAAGCAAAAACTCGAATAAAGTATTAAGTGAACAATCGATTGATCGCAAAATGTATTAATTGAAATTTGGATCAAAAGAAGTTAATGAATATTGTAAAATCGATTAAGAATTACTTGTTGACCATAAAGATAGAGTAATCGATGCAATGAAAATTTGATTGACAGAAAATTCGATTATTAAACAAAATGGTCGAATAACTAATAAACCAACTGAACAAAAAAAAAACTATTGAAGGAATGCGTTATCTATATATGAGCAGAAAAAAGGTGAAAAATCGATTAAAAGAAAAATCTAAACAGCGATCAACTAAAAAATGGATTAATGCAAAAACCAATAGTCGACAAATCGATTAATAGTAAAATTGATTCGCCGAATAATCGATAAATTGAAAATTTATTAACACAAAAATTGTCCACATCTCGATTAATTGATGAACCAACGAAACAAAAAATATATTGATGGAATGTATTATCTATATATGAGCTAAAAAATAAATTAAGTGAAATATTGATTAACAAAATAATCCAAAAAACGATTAATGCGAATAGCAATAGTCGACAAATCGGTTAATAGAAAAATGATTAGCCGAATAATCGAATGTTTTATCTATATATGACGAAAAAATTGATTAATCGAGTAACAAGAAAATCGATTCATCGATCAACTGAAAATTGAATAAAATTCATTGGTAATTCCGATCAAACGAAAAATTAATGAATATTTTAAAAAAGACTAACAGAAAAATTATTATTAAAAACAATTGTCAATAACACGATTAATTGATTAACCACTGAAGCGTAAAACCGATTAAAGGAATACGTTATTTACTTATGACCAGAAAAATAGATTAAGCTATTAACAGGAAAATCGAGTCATTGATTAAGTGACATGTTGTTTTACAGAAAAATCAGGCCGCCATATCGAATAATAGAAACCCAATTAATCAGCCAATTGCTTTATTGAAAAATCAATTCATTGATTAATAATGGTTAATAATTAATAATAACCGCAGTCGGCTGCGGTTCGATTCTCAGTCGCAGGATATATTAATCATTTGAACCTAAATAATATTGGAATATGAAATTTCATTAATTATAATATTAAGATTAATAATGGATTAACAGAAAAATCTAGTGAACTCACCTGCACCACTAACCCTCCCATCACTCGGACTCAAACTCTCGAAAATCAAATCATACTTGGGCTTCAACTTATACACAATCCAATCAGGTTCCCCAAATCCAGCATCAATCCCCTCGCCTCTTTTATACCCAAAGGGCGTATTCGTATCCTCCACACTATCAAACGCACCGCCCTTAATCAACTCATGATTATTCGTCGTAGTATCTTCGAGAGGAATCTTCGCCATTAATACAGCAATATCATCTGCCAACATCTTATCCACTACGTCCAACAGTTTCGGTTTGAGGGCCTGGAACTTGCTGAAATCCATATTTACTAACACCTCTTGCATCCCTTTAATCTCAGGGAAATCCCCAATTGAGATCTTGTGCTCTTTTTGAAGTTTCTCATAAACAGTGCCTAAGTTCTTGATCAATTCCTTCTTCTTCCCTTCTTTACCGAACATGGAAGGCATGTCCTTACGCAATTCAGCGATGATAAACGCGTGCACCTTCGCCAACCTGGCGCGTTTAATCAAATCATTCAGTTTCCTCAACGCGGCATTCCTAGGTAAACTTTGTAGATCTCGGAACAAGTCCTGCTCCTCATCCTCGAATAATTTGCGGTTGCCGTCATAGCGTAAAGGCTCATCCCAGAAACTACCAATGTAGACTCTAGCAACCTCAGGCGTTTGCAGAACTTTACCTAGTGACCACATCAACGCACCGTACACCCGCATCAACTGTTGGTGATCAATCATGTCGGCTTTATTCAGCACAATACGGATCTTATCATCGTGACCGCGCAGAGCTTCAATCGACCGACGGAACTCATCCGAAATATCCAGTTTATGAGCATCAAACAGCAGAATAATGCGATCGACACGTTCCGCGAACCATTGCAACACTCCAGTGAAGTCATACCCGCGATCAACACGTTGTTTCTCCCCGGAGAGGATGCCAGGAGTGTCCACAATCGAAATATTCTTCAGTACTGGCGAGTTCACCATGGAGCACTGCAAGCGGTTGAGGAAAGCGTTGCCGAATTTACTCAATGGGCGGAATTGCTTCTTAGGATCGACGACAAGGGCGTTGCCGGGAATTTGCCCGTCCTTATCATCATACATCACCGCGATAAACCTATCAGTAGTCGGCTCCGGTCCGATTCGAATGCCTGGAAAGTCCTTTTCTAACAAATACCTGATGAACGTGGTTTTCCCGGTAGAATACTGGCCCACGAGTAGAATCATGGGCTTCGCCTCGAAATCTGAGTCTTCCAGCTGCGGTGAATGAAAATCATGGAACTGATACGCCTGTTCTAATGGCAGCAGCTTCGTCTTGTAGATGTTCTTCAGGCCTTGTATGACGGATTCGTATGTCTCCTCCTTGTTGGAGTCACGGCTAAGCCAGCTGAACATGTTTTCTAGGTTTTGTTTGCACTTTTACGAAAAATTTACAGATTTTGCAGAATGTACAACAGGTTTTACACAAAACAAGTGACTGTCTGACTAATTTCTAGGTTAGAAACTTGGGTGAGTTGTCTTACTAGTCTCACTGACTGTCACTGAACGAGTATCTATCAACATTTATTATTAGTCGCCACGAATGAGTGTAGGTACTGTAGAAATATAGAATAAATCGGATTTATCGCGGCGTTATCAGTGAAACACACACAATTCAGAGTGTTCAGAGTGATGGTCTTTGGAATTGTGTGTCATTTGTAACGTTTGTAATGTTAGATGGGTGGCGTTCCACGTATCGCACAATATTATTACTTGTCTACGTTGTAACAGTTGAGTTGCAACAGTTACAACATAGAATTACACTTATTGTGTGTGATTTAACTCTTAGCTATTCCAATCCCCACAATGTACGGACTTACGTGCAATTTGTTTCGACTTAGGTGTATTGTATGCAACCAATACTACGCGTCTTTGTACAATGGGGCAGAAATAACTTGGTATTAACTATTAACCCAGGGGAAAATATTTATACAGTCAAGATAAATTTAATACAATCCTGTTTTTATCACTCGTGTTTATTACTGCTACATACAAGAAGTACCGCATTCCAATCTGTAAGTGTTTTTCGTGGAAAATGTTGTAATAATTGTTGTAATCATAATAAGCATATAAATAACTATTAAGCAGATGAAAATAAATTTGCATAATTATGCTTCACCTTGAATTCGTATTATGTAATTAACGGTGCCATATGAAGTTTATGTTAATTAAGTGTATGTACACGTATGTACTTAGACTTGTATTTATCGTATGCAACTCTTTATACACATTATTTATCACTACATCCTTAATAATATTTAACAATATTCTAACGATGATTTATAAAATAAACTTCTCACTATTTATCCTTTGCACATGTTCCTATAAACTAACATTAGAACACATAGTGTAAATCTAAACATAACCTAAGTTTCTTCCATAACCTTTATGTATGCTTCATCATTGATATAACTAGAACTGCCGCATGTTTGTTTGTGATTGTACTATCCAAGCTGTTCAGCTGCTATTTATTTGGTCTAATTGTGATATCATTAATCAACAAAAATAAAAACACTGTTTAAATAAAATGGCAACTCTGGAATGTGAGCGTTAATCATTTCTCCTAATTCTTTGTAATAGTCACGAACTTTGTCATTATTATTAGTGCATTATGAATGAATTATTCATCTTCAGATCTAACTTCATTTAGTAATCCTTCCATGTCTTCATCTCGTAATCGCTTTTCGAAGGAGAGGCCATCACCCAAGCTGTAAAGAGAAAGACAAATTGCCTACACGACATAACACAACAGATTGTAATACTGCTACACTATTACCATCCAATTGGTAACTGGGAACTAATTCAAACATACAAAACAAAGCAACTTTTTTAACACAGCTTGCAGCAGCAATGCTTTGACTGACTAGTTGATTTACTTTTTTACACCAGGGGATGTGAATCGGATGGATTGTTGAACATGTGTTAGCAGGAATAGTTGAAAGTTGCTAAGGGTCCATACAAGAACACATTGGTCATAAATTTCAGAAATTACATCAAATAGTAGCGAAACAGGAAATAAACTGTTACCATTTGGTGAAAGATTTTGAGGTTAAACAACTGAATTTCAGCTTGTATTTTGAACTGTGTTTTGATGTGAATACTACCTTAAGAAAACTATATTTATGACTCGGAAACATGACTCCCCCTCCGGGTTTAAGCGATAGTCTCAGAACAATCAGTACTTTTCAAACCTTTTCATCGCAAATCGTTAATAAAAGTAAATAATTGATTATAAACCCACAACATCATAATGTCATAACTTGTACATAAATTGTCTGGTTACAAATAAAAATGCAAAGCTTTACTTCACAGTTTTGTTTATTTTTTCAAAAATCGTAGTAATGTCAAATGTTGGAATCAATTTCGCATGTATCTTATATCAAACATACAAAAATATAGTATACAATGTAAGGTTATGTCATATAGTATGTTCCACCTACTAAATTTCCATCAAGTGTTAATACCGTGCGAAATTAATCATGTGTATGTTTACTGAGATTTAAAACAAGTCAACAGAAGAGGCAGTGCATTTCTATTCATAGATTGTTAGTCACGTTTGTATTTGGTAAAATGTATTTGGTATTAATGTGATGGCGATCGTCTCGCAAAACAACAAAAGCATCAATCGGGTTAAAGCGATGGTGGCGCCCCTGCTACTGATGCAGGTAAGGGGCATGTCGCATGTGATGAATATTAGTTCGTTACACAGCCGCACGCATACACTAGAATAGCCACTACGCGCAGGACTGCCTCAAATCTACACGGGCTGCAATTGCTCTGACCTGGCTGGCATGTGTTCCATCGTGTGGTAGGCGCCCACGCCGACAGCCGACGCGCCGCTTCCGGTTCCTGCGGCGGGCGCGGGGTGCGCGCGCGTTGGATAGACGAGCCCGTCGCCGGAGCTACGGTATTCCAACCGAAAAACAAAAACACATTTGGTTCAAAAATCGATGCGCCGAGGTGTTAATCTGGCTGTCTATGTTATAATGTGTGTGTTGCAGTAACCTCAGCAACTTTCACTCATGCGCAATCAGCGGGCAACTATAGCTATGAACAACTGAAAGCAGTGCGCTGGGGAGAGGGTTAAAGTGTGCAAAATTCGAAGCTTGCAATTGGTGAAAGTTGAGGCACTTACGTGGTGAAGATTGGGAGCAGCCATAATCGTGGCTGGTTGCCGAAAACTTGAAGGAAATTCTTCTTCCGGCCTAAGTTGAAGCCATTTTTATCAGGCCCGCTGTAGAATATCGGCGCACGGAAAGCTTCTATAAATAAAGAAGCAAAAGTAGTCACATGTTTATAAAATAATACGATAAAATAAAAGGATAATGAGGAACAACTCCTAACAATAAAACTCTTCGCATAACCTAACCTAATTTCTGGATTTACAAAGATAATGTTCATATAGCCAGTAAAGTCTAGTTAAAGTTGGATTTATAAAATGTGCTTCTAAGATAAAAGGAAATTTTGGAATTAGACCACTGTAACACTCATGATGTACACAGTTTTTGCTTAAATCATGTTTTAAAATAACCCCTACAAATTTTGTTTCACTTTCAAATAAAACTAATATGTAAATAGTAACCTAAATGAACTCTTAGTTGTACGAGCATTCACATAGTTATTCAATTGACTTGTCATTTTATTTTATGTCCTTATTCAATTGCAAAATGCGCAGTGGTTCATTCGAAGAAGAGATGAGCGGTCTATTCTGCTATGTCCATATGATAATGTGGACAGGGATAATTGCATTGGAGAGAATTAGTATGGATAAGGTTGAGATTATAATCCAATTTTGCATCAAAATTAATGTTTTATATGTATAACAATTATAATACAGTGAGATAAACTGGGTTCAATTAATCTGCTCATAATGAAAAATTAAGTCAGAGACTCAAAAATAAGTAGCATTTTTACATTCTGCAAAAACCAGCTGAGGTTCTAAGCTGACTTTTTTGTAAAAATTCTACATTTTTTTAACTCGCTGAATTAAATTCATTCTGCGCAGATTAATTGACCCCAGTTTGTCTCATCCTGTAATTATTGTCATTAGAATATTTAAGGTAATTTGAGGTGAAACACAAGCAATTTTCATATTAAGAGTTATGTTAAAAGTTTATGTTTTCTAATAACCTTTCACTTCCACATCAATTTTTACAATTTTCCCTGATGTTTCAATAAATTTCATGTGCCTTTAAAAGTTCATAGGGCCATCCCACGAAAAAGTAAAAAAAAGTTATCGACTCAAATGTTGATTCTTATATATTTTGTTTAGAGTATAACGCAGACATATAATTTTGCCCTCATTCAGTGAATTGTTTTCATGTTACAGGGTGTTGAATTTACGCATTTTTGAAAATTTGCTTAAATTCAAAAAAATATTCTGCCAAAAATAAAAGTAACAATTTAATTTCTATAGTGCCATTACATAAGGGATCGGAGGTTTTTAACATATATTGAGATTTACTTAATATTGAAAATTTGTTAATGAAAAACAGTAAAAATATATTTAAAATTGATGTACATATTTCAAAATGCGGTCCTCTGATTTTGCTGAAAATGAAATATATTATAAGACTGGGTATATTTTATATATTATATGAGTTTCATTATGGAAAAATGAAAAGTAGCTGAGTAATAAATAATATACTAATATCGCGACGCGGAAATATGAACTCGCGCGTTTGTCTTAAACTTTTTGCGCTTTTATTTATTACTCAGCTATTTTTCATTCTTCCATAATGAATCTCAATGAATATATAAAATATAACCACTCTTATAATACATATATTTCTTTATCAGCAAAATCCGAGGAACGAATTTTGAAATACATCGGTTTTAAATATATTTTTAACCTAAATTAAGCTGAAGAATTAAATTCATTGATAAACGGATATGTTGTTTCTAAATTTGGTATTCTTCAGCTTATACTTCAAATCCATAAATATGCAATTATAT
Source organism: Tetradonia laticeps (assembly GCA_025400035.1). Classification (NCBI taxonomy): domain Eukaryota; kingdom Metazoa; phylum Arthropoda; class Insecta; order Coleoptera; family Staphylinidae; genus Tetradonia; species Tetradonia laticeps. The sequence continues at coordinate 7,179 of JAODVP010008653.1, forward strand.
GTATCTATACTTAACTTAGTAGTTATCTAATCCAATATTTTTCATTTTCTTTTAATTTCCGACTACTTCTTTAGGGAAATATTTTTGATTAACTGAAGAAGATCGTTATGTGATCGAAACTAGTCGGAAATTAAAAGAAAAAGAAAAATATTGGATTAGATAACTACTAAGGTAAGTATATCATTATAATCCAAAACTACAGAGCTATATTATTATTATATACGTATCTAATTCATATTGTTCAATGATACATGGTGAATGTCAAGTTGTCGGCCCTAGTAGCGTAATCTCAAAAGTTATGAAATATTGACTACCTTTATTTTTGAACTCACTGAATATATCAAAATTAATTTACATTTATTTATAATATCATGTATAAATTTAGTAAAAATTAGAATATTAATTACACGGTGCGGTTCTTGTTCAATAAAATGTGCTGATTGTAATGCTCAAAATGGTTTTTTAAATATTGTGATCAAGTTTTGGGCAATTAATTTTTTAAATTTATATTGTTTGTTATACACCCCAAAAAGCATCGCGGAAAATAAGTCTTAAAGAGAATGTACTAATTCGAAGGCCAAAGATGTAGGTGCAATACCTATGATTTTGTTGCCATTCAAATTTACAAGATAAAAATTAACAGGATGCTGTACACATCGAACGCATTCGCATATATGCGTCTGGCTGAAATCACTTAGTCGACAAATTTAAAACTTATTTCCGCAATGTTTATTGAGGCATATACCAAACAATATAAATAAATAAAAATTAATTGCGCAAAGGAGGATCACTATTTAAAAGAAAGCATTATAGAAGAAAAACTTATGACTCCCGTTCCGCGCGATTTTTGTTTCTTCCATTTTCCGCACCGTGTTATTTACTACCTTTCTATATTTTATTGTTGCAATTAGATACAAAATGGTAAAATTCCACTAGCTTCAAAACACGTTAACAGACAAAAGAATTATTACATATTTATAAAACACTCTGCGTCATGAGCTACTTAATAAAATTACCAACAATTCATCAATAGGTTTTGCGGCAGCAGCAACAGATTCGACGCAAATCAGTTTTTTGCGTTTTTCTCAGTGCGTCAATGGAGCAAATCCACTGACATACATTTCGAGAAGATCACAAAAACTAATTTGAATCTGCAAGTTATAGAAAAATAAACTACTGAACATTTATATACAACTGTATGTAATCAGTGAAGTTTTTGAATATTAACAGAATTTGAATCGCTTCTTCACGGGGAAATAGAGAAGTTGACAAAACGTAAGCTCAGAAGGTATTCGACCTTTGGTTTTGGAGAACAACACGCAAAACCTCTGCGCTACGGTGCAGTGATCCGAATTTCAAATTTTCTCGCTAAAATTTTTTTTTTTAACTTTTTCTTTTACGGACAATTCTGGAACAACCCGCCCCCTTTCCTATTCTGAAATAGAACTTCATAAATTATCGTTTTCTAACGTTAATAGAAAATAGATGCAAAATGTGTTAAAACGCATTGTTTTTAATTCGATATGTTAACTATATAACTATATAATATATATAATATTTTGAGCGCAGGTACGTTTTAAATTTTGTTCATTATTTTTTCATTATTTTTCGATTGTATAGATATTCTTCCGAAGAATGTATAGATCACTATTATAACATAACCGCGTGTTTTCTCGTCCAAAGTTTTATTTTTAATTCAGAAACTACAGTCGTCGAATTTTGCGTGGATTACGCTTCTACAAAGATAACTAAATAAAATAATCAAAACTATTATTAATTAGTGGAATTTTCGGTCAGGCAAAAAGACCATTTTTCGCGATTCGATTTTTAAAATTCAAATAAATGTATTTGGCATATAATGTTTCGATATCGGGAAGTACACTAATTGTAAGCCTTCCGTATTGCATTTAACCACGATCAAAATGAAAAGATACGTACGAAATATGGTACAGTAGTTTCTTTTAATATAATTAGTTTACAATCGCTTTTAATATTTCGTGTGTCATTTTCATCCCCACTTGAAAAACTTGGAAAAATGTATCTTTTCGGTTCACTAATCGATTACATTTTTTTTGCGTTTCAGAATCCTTGAAATAATACTACAACAATGACTACACTATTCCCACGTGCGTCAACTTACGTCGGTAGATCTGCACGTAAGAGATTAGTTACTTAACTTTTTAACTTAACTTTACTTATATTTTATGTCTCAGTGAATCTTTCAACATAAATTTATAAAGTTCGATTTTAACCAGAAATGGATATGCTCTATTTTCAATGTCATCAATTCATTTAAATATTATGTAAGGTAGAGTTAGTGGTATAACTTACCCAATGTAGTTCTATTAACTGAAACCAAATAAATATGATAAAAGAACAACGACGTCAGGCTGATGGCAAACATCACGGCCACAAAGAAGAGAAACAATATGTGAAACCGCCCCATGCCGTCCAAGTGGCCCTATAAGAACAAGCACACATTACTGAACATGACATAACCTCACAATGTAACCTACAATCGAAACCGAAACACAAATCGTGCATAGCATGCACTAATCTTCCGCGCAACTTCGTCTGTGATACATTTCAGTCTCTTACCAATGCGTCCGTATTGTGACGATGGCCCTGATAGCAAAAAGAAGAAAGCGAAAGAAGGGTAAGTCAATTGAAACTGTGAATGCGATGAACGCGATGAAAAACTTCATAGAAAATCAACCAATAGTGCCCGGTTTAAAACCGTATGCAACCAAATATGCATACACACTGGTATTGGTTGATTTACCATGAAATAACTTTGACAAGAGGTGAAAATTCACGAAACACATACCTTCCAGAACGCAATGAAATATTGCAGCGTTGTCATGGACACATATATACAGTATAACAACGCATAGCCAAGGAACAAAATGAAGAACTTGTAGTTGGTGTAGCACACACAATTATTCACCCATGGACAGTGATGGTCCATCTTTAACACGCACTCGCCACAGACGGAGCAATGATGTGAGCGGTCCGGTTTAATATGCCGGCATTTCTCACAGTATCGCGGCGCGCCCCCTATCGTGCAATTGACATTGGGCAGGTCTTTGCTGAACCGCTCCAGGATATTGTTTTGCATCTCTTCATTGTCACAATATGTCAGTCTTTCCAACTCTCCTTCAGGTAACTTATACTAAAATTAAAGTGTATATATTAATTCATCTAGAATAAATTCCTTTATAGAAAAAAGAAATAAAATAATCTTATTATGAACTGTTTATATGAAATTTACGGCTTTTCACAGCCATTTTTGCTCATGCGCATAACATACATGTGTCAATGACTAGCGCATGTGCAGAAAGCAGGAGACTCAATAAATATGTTTTCATTTAATTTATGAATAATGATCAATTAAATATTAATTACTTACAGTTAAAGGTACTTGACCAATATGTGTGAAAATAGTTTGCAGGTAAGCCCACAAAAACATCATAAAGAAGCAATGATAAGCCACCAGGTAAACCATCTTTTCTGTGCTAGATTCTACAGTAACTGAAAAATATACAATTAATTATGTTTTATGGTTGAAACTTGTTGTAACTTACAAATACACAACTGAATTACATATGCATAATAACTCCAAGCCACAATGCACATAATAAATAACACGGGCACCCACTTTATGGCGCGGAAACAGAGCTGGCACGGGCCCCTCGAGGCATCTTTGTTCACCTCGGGTGCCATTACTAAGTACACTTCGTTGTTTTATATTTTACAGATGCGTCACTCTGGATGCATCACATAACTCGACATACGTAAGAGTTCTAACTTAGTTATCTTAACATGATTCGATCACGTGTATTATTAAGCTGTATCCCTAATGGTTACAATCAGTTCCACTAGCGAATTTCTTATTCAGGTACAATATAGGATTACTCGTCGGTGAGGTCCTCTAGGTGACTATCGTGACTATGACGTATATCCCCTCTTTGACAATAAGAGTTGTCAAAACAGGTGTACCAACCGTACTAAGGTTAGGAAACTTAGAAAAATTAGATTATATATCTACTAGTTATTATAAATTTATTAAAGGAAATAATATTCATTATTACGTATTATTATTATTTATAATTAGTATTAATCATTTATATATTACTTTATAAATTGCATGAGTTAATTGTATTCGATAACAAAATTAGGTCAATTTAAATTTGAGTTCATGTATGTGCACAAACTTCATAAAATAAAAGTAACTAAACTCCTTGTGATAGCTGTGGTTAAATTTAAAAATGTTTATTTTTAAATTCTGCTTCATATCTCCACTAATTGAAATGTTACTTTTATTGTGAGTATTATTTAATGAAGTAAATATATAAGTACATAATTAGTGTATCTATTTGTCTATTTATATTTTCTATTCGTCAACAGTACAGATATCGAATGGTTCTAAAATAAATTTCTCATAATTACAAATGTAGAAAGCTGTTTTGGAATTATCGCTGTATAACTGTAGATAAACAACAATCTGGTTTTATTTTTGAAGGTAAACCCATGAAGTGAGAGTTGTTTTTGGGATAGAAGTGTGAAACCTGTGATACTCTGTGAAACTCGTTAAACATGATTATTTCCATGAATGCTTTCGCTATTGGCCGGAAAGGACAGAAAATGATAGCGAACGAAGAGTTGAAAGGCAGCTGTTGGCCGTGCCCGTGTCCACAAAAACAACGAAACATTGACCAGGCGCAGTAGGCACAGGAAGCATTGAGTCATCGTTTTCAACAACAAACCGAACAAACCAATACAACTTCTTGAGGACAAAGGAATTGACCAAGAAAAGGTAATATACATATCCACATGAAAGAACGAGACAAACCGAACAAAATTATGCAGCGTTGATGACCGAAGGTGTCCGAGTACACACAATTCCACAGTCGGGTGTGCTTCGTGAATTGTCGCGTGTCATCGTGTGGACTCGAAGCGTAACTCTCTAGGTGCACTTGGTGGTGCACCAGCAGCTTGATTCAGCTCAGTTCGCTCAGTTCAACCAGTTTTACATCTATGGGAGTCGCGCGCGCGTCGATTCACCATCGCCGTGAGCTACACCAACAATGTTTTGACAATATCGACTCCACGGAGTCAATGATTCACAACTTTTCCGTCGGGTCTGATTGTAAATTCACAACGCAGTGGTGTTTCAATGTGTGTAAGGTGAAGTAGTGAGGCTGGTGCTGAACTCCAGTGCGACCCGAGGCAACAAAGTGACCGGTCGTCACCAGCTCTGGGCGATGGCCGACGAACCGACGGCGCGGTGCCCGTCCTAGCGTTCATCGATCGCCCCGATGGAGGAGAGCGGCGGGCACAAGTCGCGCTGCCGATCCAACTCGGCGAGAGTGCTGCACTTCGACGAGCTGGTGAGCAGCGTCGCCAGCGGGTCCAATCTGCTGCCACATGTCCATTCGCATAAAACAAATGCCGTCTCAGGTAAACACATACATATTGATTTACACTACTTATGCGCTGTGCAGGTTGCATAAGTTTATTATCTTTTGTTATTAACTAAATACCTATTATTACTACATATAATAATATGTAATTTACTGCATACATTGTGTTACTTTTAATTGCACAAGTTAATCACAGTAGAATTTGTTTGTACAATAACAATGGCAATGACATTGTAGCATTGACTTTTTTATAGCTGTCAGTTGTCAGCTATCAACTTTCAACTGTCATTTGACAGTATGTGCCGCTTCGATAGGTACTATTTTAGGTTACATTAAGTTCCTTTGTATTAGGTTACGTTAACATTCAGATTCCCGAATATATCTGCTTCTATTTTAGGTTAGATTTGTTTATATAGCCAATAATACACTCCAAATGTAATAAACTGAAAGCATCAGCTGATTGTGTCGAAAGGCACTTCTTGAGTGTATTTTTAGCCAAGTCATGCCAAGATCATGACTCATAGAAGATTCTTGGTGTGCCTCTTCTTTATTTAAATTTTAAAACATATTTGCATACAGATATGTACAGAACGAGTCATTTTCATTGTAAAGGCGTTGAAAAGCAATGATTTGCAGTTTTGAGTGACAAGGTTAATACACTATGTGTTTATTGTTGAAAGGGTTTTGAGGTTAGTTTTTCAATTATGTGTCTCATAATGAGTTGTTGCTATGTATGTTACTATGTTTTCATTATACAGTTTGTTTGCAGGAGATTAATAAATTACCATGACATTGATTTACTCTCCTACAGTTACACTGCTGTATTTTGTATAACAAATAAATAATAAATGATAGGAAACTTCGTGTAAAAGGGTCTACATATGTTGGGAAGCATTAGTTATTGACAAGAATTTACACGACGCTCATCGATTTCGTCGAATTTGGCAAGTGTGTCATTCGCATTCAATAGAACGTAGTGATTTGGGCCACGCTTAATTTCGCACACATTATGTTTATTATTCTCGAAGTCGGATGCTTAAAATACTTACATAAAATAAACCATTCGCTCTTTATACGCCTATAATTATAACTTATAACAATAACTGTTATAGTATGTACTGACACAAGTAGAGCGGTTGCCATGTGCGAATGCATTCCATTTAACTCCCGCAACTGGTATAAGGTCATGCCAAACGAAATTCACTAGCTATTGTTTAGAGTCACTCGAAGTAAGTCACATATATAATTAATTCGGGTTATACACTCGCGGTGTATAATAAATAGCATAAATTCGGTGTTTAGTTAGTTACTGCCGTCATGCTTTGTGTTGACACCCAAGTTATCACGGAAAATCAACAAAAAATGTTCTCTTCTATTGGAATTAGGATATTCCTTTGTGGTAATTGGTGATAATATAGCTAATCAGTGTTAATACATTGTCTTTGTCTTTATTCTCATTGTAGAGGCCGGCCCATCGAAGCACAATCATCCGCACCAGTATCACACCCATCATTCGCAACACCAGCAGCAGGTGCAGCCATTGCAAGCGCCCATCGTGACGAATTTGGTCCGTATTCGCAGTTCTACTTTAGGGAAATCCGCTCCGTCATTGTCTGCCAATATGGTAACTTATTGTTTCATTCCATTGATTAACAATATGTATTGTTAAATATTTTCATTACTTACCTGCTATTGTAGGTTATGATGAATTGTTGTTAGGCAACCCATTGTACTTGAAACCTATCTGTAGTATTATTATGTATTCTTGTAGATAATCTTATTGTGATGGGTATTTCAGAGAGATAGCGGTGTGAACCGAAGAAGTAATCGTCCAGGCGCCGTCCACCGCCTCAGCTTCATCGCCAACACGTCTCCAACACTGCCGCGCTCGCATTCGCCAATCTGCGGCAGCCCCATTGATTCACCGCGGAATCACAACAGTTTCCTCAACTTTTCATTCGCACCCATTAAAAGGTAAGCGTGTATATAATTCAATTCCGATGTAATTGATATGATATTTTAAAATGAAATTGCATTGACATTTTACATAACATTGTAAGTGCTCTTAACATTAATGCGTATCTTAACACAATTATGATGGACGTGGACGTGGACGTGAACATGGACATGGATATGGTTGGTAATGCCGTAACCGTGATCACGTTGAGGCCGTCCGTGCAATGTGCACCTCAACAATACGCATTTAACTTAATTGCCAATGCATTGCGCGCATGTCGAGGAGTTATAAATAGCTTTGGACGTGTGTGGTGCTTGACAACATGTACGTACAAGCGTCACACATGTAGCAGGAGCACCTTAAACATTTTTTATTGTATAATAAGCTGTACTATGTACTGGAATTATAGTTCCTGGAAGTATATACTTAGCTTATTTATTGCTCTATCTTTATATTGGAAGAGACTTTTTTGGCGTCGGGTATGATTACGGAAAAATCGGGAATGTCTGTCGAGATTGCAAAAAGATGCAGGACGATGCCAATACAGTACATTAACATGCGAGTCATGCCAAATTAATTTCGGTGTTTCTTGGCAAATTCTCACAGCACTGTCGTGAATTAGGTTAGGTTAGTAGGGATTTTATAATACGAGTCATGTTTACTATGTTATCTGATCACAAAGATCGTGTATCTATTATGTACTTGCTCGGCCTCGAGAAAGCAGAGGCTCTTAAAATAGCATCGGTTATAAATTTATTAATTATACGTTTGGGAACCTCTGGAATAGAGTAGGTTTGAAATGGGAATTTTTGGAATGTGGAAAATGCAACGTAACAAGTTGAAATGTAAAAATTATTATTAGATATTCTAATATTAGATATAGAAAGGTTAAAAAGTGCTAATAGTAATAATAGGTAGAAACTATATACATATAACTCGTTTTTAACCAAAACAGTGATTTCTAGGTTTGGAAAAGTATAAGTGGTGTGATATATGCTGTGACATCTTGTCGAAGTAACTAAGAAGATGAATAAGAATTATTTAATGTTGCGGAATCCGGAGTAATATCTTAAGCTTAATGGATTTTTTTTGCTTGCAGTTGATCTCAAATTTTCAGAGATAAGTGAAAGATAGAGAGAAAGTAATGCAATACATACTGACGAACAGACCTAGAAAAAGTCCATGAAAAAAGTATCTGACCTTAATTTTTTGTGTGACAGAAACCGAACTTGAACCTTAGTGCGTAATTGTGAATTTCTTGCCGCCTCTTGATTGCGTTAGTTCCTGGCAACCAGCATTTGAATGACGTAGTGTGTAGTGCTCTCGTCGTTTTTCCATTGCAAGGAAAATTACCGAATTCCGGAGTTTGTTGAACAGCAAGAAGTCGCAGGGGTTATATGAGGATAGTAAAGAGCTTGTTGGATCATGGGAGTCTAAGTTTGTATTTTGCTAAAAACGTTTGTATCAAGCCCGAGGAACATTGTCGTGACGGAGGTGCTAATTTCCTGTGGGCAAAAAGTCTACTCTTGTGGCGCAGAAAACATACATACACATGCAAAATTTTTAGGGTTTTGCAATTTAAATTGAAGAATACTAAATTTAGAATTTAGAAATTACCTATCCAATGAAAACCAAAGAAAGCGTCGAAAAGTGATCCGCCGACAGAATTCGATTCCACGGCAACACTGTTTATTTTAAATTTAACGGTTTTCAATTATTCCACATTTTTCGATTTCAAAATCAGAAAATTCAAAATGTAATGTATAGTAGGCGATGAAAAAAATAGTAGGAGATACGAAGGGTTCTTAATGGCTGAAAATTTGTTTATGACCCCTTTAGTACTGTACAAATACATTGCAAATGGGTTTCCTAATAAATTCTTGGCCACAGTATGTTTAAATTTTGTCTTCTTCTTAAGCGCTTTAGCAAAGTGTTTAACGAAAAAATTTAATGTATGGATCTTATAGAAAATGAAAACGTTGGGTTGACCATTTTTCTTCTGGGATAACTATAGCTTGCCAGGGCACAAAGATTACATTTTGAAGCGTTTTTGGTACCTAGAAAACCCATAGTTATGTCAAGAGAAAAATTGACAACCTAACGTCTTCATGTTCCATGAGATTCATACTTTGAAATGGTACACTGAAATATCGATCTGCCGATCCCCGTACACTCGGAACTCCGGATAACCCGTCGCCGTAGCCGTGGCGTGTTTATTCACTACAGCTACGTGAACGCGAACTCAGATTGTTTTTTTTTGCTTCCTTCTGTTTTAGCCTATGTTTTCGTACGTTTTAGAACTCAATGAATCTAATATAGCTTGACTGAGTCTAATATAGCAAATGAAGATATGTTTATAAAATGTGTTTTTATGTGATTTTCCGCGATTTTCTGTGATTATATAT
>JAODVP010008764.1:0-16950 GCA_025400035.1 Tetradonia laticeps
GTGTCGTTTTCGCTTCGCATTATTATCATTAACTTGACTGTGTGAATTCTCGTTTACAACTGATCAATGATTTGTTTGTGTTGTCAATTTTTAAACAAATATAATGAACAAAAGTTTCAAAAGCATCATCACAGCGATCTTGGATATTATACTTCCGATTAGTAAATCAATAAACGAAGTGTTGCTAGGCAACGCCTCGGTATATGCGTTTACATTAAAGAGTTTTTCTGCAATTGCTCGCAATCTGGAGGACCAATCGTTCTGTACTCAATGGATCATTGAATCCGTCGGTAGTCCTGAGGCTTCCTGAAAGTTTGAGCTTTCTGGGCTGCTGAGAAGCACTCCAAATTTGCGTCTCAATTTAAGGGAACAAACAAATATACCCGGTCCAAGTCAACTTCATAAAAATGTTTTAAAAAGTATCAAATTTACGATATTTATTTGAAACAATAGAAATAGCTCTGTCCATGCCACCCATGTTTTCGTACACTTCTCAAATCATACCAACAATTCACACACAAACCAACAAAACAAATGAGTAACCATCACCCAGACGTACTCATATATAGCCAAAATGCAGTTTTTATGGGATTTTTCTTCTAAACAGCAAACCTTCTTGGTCCAAATTATTTCTCATTAACCTTCCAGATAATATCCTGAACATATTTGCTATTCGATAGAGGAATAGCGTCTCTATCCTTAGCGTTTATGCACCAACCCTGAAGAAAGCATTAGGCAAATATTTTATGTATAGAGAGGATAGTAGATTTTAATATTTTAAGAATCCAGAGTGATAACAACAGGCAGGGGCCCTATGAGCAAAAATAGTCTGCTATGTTATAAATTATAATTAGTATAAATTATTAATTTGAACGTGGAGATCTTTACATTTAATTATCATGAACACTCCGATATTAATTTGTATACTAATTGTAAGTAGAGAATTTCCTCGCACATAAGTAACATATAAAATCCTAATGTATAAAATACACTTATTTGATACACCAGTTTAATCAGTTACATTGTTCCATATAAAATATAATTTACAGAGTACACATATACCTCATAGTCCATTCGTTTGTGCAATTGACGAACTTAGTCACAAGTCTCAGCGAGATACGGCAGGTATTAGAAGTGTGGCTAAACTGCCCCAAGAACAATAAAAATAAAAGAAATAAAAAAATCAACGCATGTGTGATATAATTAAATAACATATCTTTATAAAATACTTTCAAACTATTTGTTATAACATATTGATATTATCTTACATATACGATATCATTATAAACAAATATTTCATATGGTAATATTTTACTTAGATTTGTAATTTAATGTTGACATTACTCAATTCAATACTAGTATATAAGTAAACTCGTCGTATTACACTATAAGTAAAAGTATTATGAATTGAAAAAGTTACGGCCTTTGATAAACTAGAATATAATTGTCTAAAATGCGGATATTAATTAATGGAGTCGAGTGAACCACAAGTATGAGTAAGTGTTACACAATTAACTAATAACTTAACACGAACAGTATGTACAAACCCTTAGGTATGCATAACTGATTTCTTAACAATGCAAACGGTAAATTAAACAAATAATACACATATAGTACAATTTACATAACTTTTTGGACTTGCAAATTTCAAATAATCATGCTACATTCATTTTGGCTTTGTACACATCGCAACATTATTAGTTTTGTCGCTTCAATTTACAGCATAGTCTTAATTTATTGCGTTATTTTATATTGTTTGAAAACATTTGGTTGCTTTTTATTTGGATGTATTAAGAAAATTTATGAAAATGATGGGATTATATTTTTGCAATGTTGTGTTAATGATTTAAACATGTTATATATTGCCGAAATCATTCTAATAAACCTGAATCACTTTATAAACTTTAAAAAATCGCCAATAATATATGTTTGTTATATGTACTAAGTGATTGCTGAACACACACGTCTGGCTTCAATCGCAGCGGTATTACGGCGCAGTTCGACAGATAACCTCCGGTGGGCCCATGCCTTAAGAGTAAATAAAAGTTATGTTGAGCCATCGCACTTGAAGTCCCTTATCGTTTAACGATTACAACTTAAACTACAATAATGGATTATTCGTAGACAGATAATATGTGATAATCTGATCAATTTGCACACTAACTCACTTTCTGATAATCGCTTAAATAAAATTCATTGATCTCCGCCTTCTAATTGCAATATTAGTGTAAACATTTTGATATACAGTTCCATGCACGTACTAGACTTCGAATATAAGTATATTTCCTTCTCCTATCCTTCACTTAATTTGCTACTTATACAAACTATGTTTTGGTTTGTTAATACGTGAATATTTGCTTTATCACACTGATCAAGCTTAATAAGTGTGATGTTAACATCTGTACCATGTTGACTTGTCTTTCATTCCCAGTGCGTTCCTGATTTGCAGAGCATTAATTGTCTATTGTATTACATACGCTATCGCACATAATTGCAGCTGCCAAGTGGTTAGATACAAAATAAGGTGTCCTGAAACTGATTGGGTACTCTATTGAATTCATATTTGGTTACATGGCAAGTCCATGTAAATTGTATGTTAGGTTATATATACACCTATGTTAAATTAATCCCACAAGGAGGCGCTGGCAACAGGAACTTCGACGAGAGTTGCTTGAAAGTTACATCGTTAAATTATCTTACTCACCCCGCTTTCACATTATATTATTTCAGACTGTCCGTTTTCGACTGTCACTTAACAAATTCTCAAAAGATATGATTAAATATTTATCTTTGTCATTGTTCTCATACGTCACGCCTCTAGCGGGATGTAAAAGCACACATCAGGTATTGATGTTATATTTTTGCTGAGCTTTAGTAGAATTCCTGTAGATTCAACGCTCGATTGCATCAAACTCTAATCCAAATCTGTTTAGCTCTGTTTTAAGCAAATCCGTCGTTTAATCTGATTAAAAAGTTTAATGCAATCTGGCGTAAATATAATAAAGGCAAGTATAACCAAAATTACTCAATTTGCCGTACATCAAAAATCAGCGATTTGGTATTATAAATATACATTTACGATAATAAACATTTACATCTTCTTTGTTATTACCTATTTCCTTATATCCACCATATATGTATAATATGTACATTTATATATGTATGTATATGCAGTATACCTCCAGTACATATAAGTTGCATTAAATAATAATATTATAAATATTGTACTCTTATTACGTTTTTGAGATCTAAAACATGGTAATTGGTATAATAAAATAAGGTAAAATTAGTTAAATAAGTTTCGTTATCAATTAAATCAGTAAAGTTAGGTTCTTATTGCAGTATAACTAAACCTACACGTTGTCTATATCGTCGAACAATGAATGCTGCAGCAATAGCTGAAAAATCTTGAACTGAGTCACTCTCCAGTAAGATTTAGTATAACATCGGTATAAAATTTTGTTCTTGGCAGTTTCGCAGAATCAGTTGATGTTCTCTCGATTTATTAGTTTTCCTAGCTTCCTCTTTTTTTAGATTAGATCAACGTTAAAAGATTGTTTTGGAACGGCCGGTCCATGGACTAGCCGTCGACCGAATTGGTCGCCACGCTTTTTGTTCCAACCGTGGTGGATTCGACCAAATTCTTACTGATAGTATCGACATTACAGCTTTTGCATAACATTATCTTAAATTCCTGTAAAACTTTAACACTAGTACTCCGACATTCTCTTTATATATTATTGTTTTTGTTTTACGACTAGCAACGATTGTGTGTGAGACGGTGCGAATCTGGCATAACTGGAATATGCATCTATTCGTTAGGCGTTCGACACTTTTCCTCAAGTGCGTCAACTCTACCCCTCGCGGCAATTTTAAACACGTGGCGCGACGCGTGTACACCAGGCATGGCAGTCATCTGCATTTCCGATAGCAGAATGCAAGCGTTATCTCGTTTAGTTTGTGAAGGCGCGAACGGCCTATAGGCAACTCAGTCACCGAACCGGGTGCATGCTTTCTTCCACTTGCACTGCGTACACCACTGCTCGCGGTGTTCCATGCCATATACTTTACGACATTTTTTGTTCTCGCCTCGCACACGGCGCGGCGAAGCCGGCATCTTGGGGCTGTGCGGACGAGGAGAGAGCTTCATGAGCTTGTGTGGCGATTGTGGAATAGCGATAGGTCCAGAGTAAATCTGCTGACGATAGGTGCCCACAATCTGGCGTTGGTACTCTGGATCTTCGTGCGGAGGCCGCGCCATGTCGCGATGTGAGAGTGTCGGTTGCGGCTGCTGCATCATCACCATCGGCGGAGGGGCCGGTGGTAACTTGGCCATCTCTTCTACGTCGCAATAATAAAACTCTTCTTCACCCGCAGCTCTAAAGAACCATGAGAAGTTCAAATTTTGAGATTTTATCAAAATGTTATACACTTACTTGAGATGTTCTGTGCGAATATGCTGTTTCATGTTGTCTTCAACTTGTGTCATAAAACTGCAGGTTTTCCAAGTGCATTGGTAGGATGTGCAATTCAGTTGCTAAAAAAGAAAGAAAACATGAAGCCAAATATCATGCGTTGGTAAAATTTATAATTAAATCGCCTAAAACTAATGTTTTGGAAATCAGCTGTTCTTTGTTGTGAGCGGAGCCTCTCGTACACACTGCTAAATATATCAAACCGGTTGGTTGCCATAGTCAGTACATTCCCTAGTCGCGCTGTCATTATTCCTAGGCAACAACCTCGATCCAAACTCGGTTTGAGTTGACCAGTACATGCGATTGTGAAGTAAACGTTCGTAATAGCTGCTAGAGTAGCTGCTTTTTCAACTTTTCCCCCAACGATCTATTGCACCAGAGAATATGAGAAGAAGAAAAAATTCTATTTACAAATATTACAACAAAAGTAACCTTCACGTTAATACTGCGTAGAACCTCGATAGTACCTGTTGAATTTACTAAGTTCATTGTACTGAAGCGCGAAGATATTTATAAGTGTTTATCCTGTTCATCGTCAAGAAAGACGTCGATTCAAGAAGCACCTGCTCGCCTGAATGCTCGAGGGAAGTTCCACTGGCATTCATTTGCCTCCTATACGTCAAAACAACCCCTGTGTACACAATTGCGTTGTTGTTAGCTCAGCAAATTAAAAAAAAGCGACTCTGCGATGAACGCTCGGCATATAATAAGCATGCCTCCGAGAGCACGGCTCTGCTGATGGCCATCAGGAGAAGGATAGCGAAGATGCACAGCTACCATTGGTGTTGGAGTAAAGCGCAACGCGATGCACAGAACCAAACAAAAGAGAGGCAACTGGCGGCCGTTGAATGTGTGCGTGAATGCATTAAAAGTACGACGTACGTGATGTAAACATTGGGGGCAACGTCCTCGCAGCAACAACTCACTGCCTCAGCCGAAGTGCTGCAGCAGTGCTACATGCGCCTCAATTTTAAACAGAGTCCGTAGATTTAGTTATTTCCTCATCTATGGCCACAGTAAATTGTATTTACACTTCTGTTCAATGCAAAATAATATTTTTCTGATGTACTAACAACGATAGATTTACTTTCTGCTGTTATTACAAGAATGCGTGTGCTGTATTGAATCTAACATATATGTTCACATGTTGGTCAGTTGTCATGACGATATCCGCGCAACGTTCCTTTGTTTACGTGAGAGGTATCGATCTGGCAGCAGGTTTGCGGGAGGAAGAAGGCACTAGTACGGCAGCGTCCACCACCGCATTGACCTAATATGTGCACCGTTCCCTGCTAGCGCTTTAATTCATTCGCCATCATTTCTTTGTCTTCCACCATACACGTTTCCATATTTTTAATTTGAAAAATAAACTTCCAACATACGCAAAGGGGAATTTCATTTCTGATCGTTATAATCACCATTATCAGTAAAATACATTTCCGACAAAATTTTACTCATCGTTTCCACGTATACTTTAGAGTCATCATCTAACCTAACCTAAAGTAACTTCATTACAGAGAAGTACAATTTAAAACAAATAGGTAGGTAGTTTTTGGAAATGACATTACGAAGAATGGCTGATTAAGAGCAGCTTCGGGGATTTCCGTAGAATTATCCTCCGTGCAGCAGCGAGACCTAGAACCTCTCTGGACTCGTCAGGCTGTTGAGCGCGTAGGCCACGGTCGTGTTCCGCTTGCTAGTCGTCTCTGTCGTACTCGCCAGTAGCATATACCGGCGGCGGCAAACTAGGGCATGACGTCACGGAGATGGCGGGTCGAGGCTAGCATGCTACTATCAACGAGCGCCGATCAATATGTTTATATACAAACGACGTGCCACGTGCATGCCCTGCTGCCACCGTACAATCGGGAACTTACGAAGAATTTCGTAATCGACTCCATTATCTATCATAGGCAGCAAAGTACACTAACTTTGCTAAATTAATGAATGTGCTATTTTCGTAATTCTGCTGGTTTGCCAATGAGTCAAAATAGCATATGTTATTCGTTAGGTCCAGGAAGTCGACCAACAATATTTAACTCAAATTTCTCTTACCTAACCTACACACACTTTGTACGCGAAAGATATGCATAACATTTCTCATCCGCATTCTTGATATCGCGTTCAACAGTTCAGTACAAACTAAATATATACCGGGTGGTGACTTGACCAACACATCATAGAAATTTCAATGTAAATTTTGAATTGTTTCTGGCTTCCCTAATTATCATGGAGCAAGAGTGTATATAGATTTTTTGTAGAGAAAAAGTGAGTTAAACCATACCATTGTCTCCTTCATTTTTCGAATTTTAGAATGGGAAAGAATGGAAAAATAGAAACCTGAAATTTCGAAAAATCAGTGCTGCCATGGAATTGTAAACGGCGTGGACTTGAAGAACACAGCATGTGTTTAGGTTTCATAATTATTTAAGAGCATTTGTGTATTGTAGATAAATACAATTCGAAATGTAATCTTACAATACCTTTTATTTTCCAAGTTGTGAATTCATAAAAGTATTTTAGGTCCACAAATTAGTTATACAGCACAATGAATAGCAAATGATAAAGAATATTGTTCGATTTTTAAAATCTTTTAGTTTTGAATTATTTAGCCAGAAATTATTGAATTCAAGATCAGCAGACATAGTTTTCCCTATGCTGTACACTGTATACAATTTCACATAGTTTTTTGCGCTAATATTTCCATGGCAACATTGATTTTCCTGAAATTCTGGTTTCCATTTTTCCATTTCAAAATCGAATAATGAAAGGAACAATGGTATGGTTGGATGCAGTATTTTTTTCTTTCGTTATGAAGTTATTTGAATTTTTGGGTATATCTTCTTTGATGACACATATACCCAGTAATAACTTACAATTGAATCAACAAATAGAATATGTGAAAAGGGTACCATAAAATACGCGTCTACATAGATATAAAAGTATAGCTGTAAACACAACATCTAATTGTGAGTGTCACACTATCACGTTAGAATACATACCATGGTCAATCCAAAATACACAGTTCAATATTTACATAAGTCTAGACAGTACATATAGTTAGACCTATACATTATCTGGCAAGATTGCCAAGGCAAAATGTAGCAATAACATACACGAATATGCGAAATTGATTAAAGATTTCAATGATTAAGTTTATTGAACCTGACGATCCCTATCCACACCTCTTTACAACTGCTTTAGTTCCTGCGCATTTTTCGTTTCACAATTTGTGCAATTATTCAATTATATATTTGCTGTTATATACAGCTGTAAATAATTACAATAAGCGATACTTATGTACATAGTTCGAAACAATGGGCATTGTGGAAATATCAATGCCAGGACGTTATTCCATATCTGTGCACTATTTCTCGCAACATCAACACTTATAGATACAGTCAAATTACGTTAAAACACCTTGAAAACTGTTGTTGAACTTATTCTAGGAAATTGACTCCAATTTACATAGCTACCAGTTGTCATTAAGATTTCATTGAACTCTTCGCTGGTTCATAAAACCACAAACGTGGTGGTTTATAGTAAAATGGAGGACCAGTGGACGTCTTTTGAAAAATATTTACCACCACTTTGTTTTAAGCTTAAAAATTCTAAATTTTTTTAGAATATTGACCCATAGTACGCGAACATGGCAATCGTCTAATTTCTAAGAAATCACTGAAATTAAATTTTTTATTTCTAAAATAAATATTGCTGATAATGAGGAACTGTAATATTCCTATTTTTACTATAAGAAAACATTACAGTATCGGCAACCTTGACGTGCAGTTAGACATGCTAGTTCACTAAAACGTATTGCCCGCACCGCCATTCAGCGCCTCGAATGGGAATTATAGAAGATACAACTCATATCTCATGAAGGGAACTTATAACATGATTATATATGACACAACATTAAGAGACCTTAAAGTACATTGGTCATTCATTATATCATTATATCCCCATATATCCGTGTTATATATATATATATATATATATATATATATATATATATATATATATAACACGGATATATGGGGATATAATGATATAATGAATGACCAATGTACTTTAAGGTCTCTTAATGTTGTGTCATATATAATCATGTTATAAGTTCCCTTCATGAGATATGAGTTGTATCTTCTATAATTCCCATTCGAGGCGCTGAATGGCGGTGCGGGCAATACGTTTTAGTGAACTAGCATGTCTAACTGCACGTCAAGGTTGCCGATACTGTAATGTTTTCTTATAGTAAAAATAGGAATATTACAGTTCCTCATTATCAGCAATATTTATTTTAGAAATAAAAAATTTAATTTCAGTGATTTCTTAGAAATTAGACGATTGCCATGTTCGCGTACTATGGGTCAATATTCTAAAAAAATTTAGAATTTTTAAGCTTAAAACAAAGTGGTGGTAAATATTTTTCAAAAGACGTCCACTGGTCCTCCATTTTACTATAAACCACCACGTTTGTGGTTTTATGAACCAGCGAAGAGTTCAATGAAATCTTAATGACAACTGGTAGCTATGTAAATTGGAGTCAATTTCCTAGAATAAGTTCAACAACAGTTTTCAAGGTGTTTTAACGTAATTTGACTGTATCTATAAGTGTTGATGTTGCGAGAAATAGTGCACAGATATGGAATAACGTCCTGGCATTGATATTTCCACAATGCCCATTGTTTCGAACTATGTACATAAGTATCGCTTATTGTAATTATTTACAGCTGTATATAACAGCAAATATATAATTGAATAATTGCACAAATTGTGAAACGAAAAATGCGCAGGAACTAAAGCAGTTGTAAAGAGGTGTGGATAGGGATCGTCAGGTTCAATAAACTTAATCATTGAAATCTTTAATCAATTTCGCATATTCGTGTATGTTATTGCTACATTTTGCCTTGGCAATCTTGCCAGATAATGTATAGGTCTAACTATATGTACTGTCTAGACTTATGTAAATATTGAACTGTGTATTTTGGATTGACCATGGTATGTATTCTAACGTGATAGTGTGACACTCACAATTAGATGTTGTGTTTACAGCTATACTTTTATATCTATGTAGACGCGTATTTTATGGTACCCTTTTCACATATTCTATTTGTTGATTCAATTGTAAGTTATTACTGGGTATATGTGTCATCAAAGAAGATATACCCAAAAATTCAAATAACTTCATAACGAAAGAAAAAAATACTGCATCCAACCATACCATTGTTCCTTTCATTATTCGATTTTGAAATGGAAAAATGGAAACCAGAATTTCAGGAAAATCAATGTTGCCATGGAAATATTAGCGCAAAAAACTATGTGAAATTGTATACAGTGTACAGCATAGGGAAAACTATGTCTGCTGATCTTGAATTCAATAATTTCTGGCTAAATAATTCAAAACTAAAAGATTTTAAAAATCGAACAATATTCTTTATCATTTGCTATTCATTGTGCTGTATAACTAATTTGTGGACCTAAAATACTTTTATGAATTCACAACTTGGAAAATAAAAGGTATTGTAAGATTACATTTCGAATTGTATTTATCTACAATACACAAATGCTCTTAAATAATTATGAAACCTAAACACATGCTGTGTTCTTCAAGTCCACGCCGTTTACAATTCCATGGCAGCACTGATTTTTCGAAATTTCAGGTTTCTATTTTTCCATTCTTTCCCATTCTAAAATTCGAAAAATGAAGGAGACAATGGTATGGTTTAACTCACTTTTTCTCTACAAAAAATCTATATACACTCTTGCTCCATGATAATTAGGGAAGCCAGAAACAATTCAAAATTTACATTGAAATTTCTATGATGTGTTGGTCAAGTCACCACCCGGTATATATTTAGTTTGTACTGAACTGTTGAACGCGATATCAAGAATGCGGATGAGAAATGTTATGCATATCTTTCGCGTACAAAGTGTGTGTAGGTTAGGTAAGAGAAATTTGAGTTAAATATTGTTGGTCGACTTCCTGGACCTAACGAATAACATATGCTATTTTGACTCATTGGCAAACCAGCAGAATTACGAAAATAGCACATTCATTAATTTAGCAAAGTTAGTGTACTTTGCTGCCTATGATAGATAATGGAGTCGATTACGAAATTCTTCGTAAGTTCCCGATTGTACGGTGGCAGCAGGGCATGCACGTGGCACGTCGTTTGTATATAAACATATTGATCGGCGCTCGTTGATAGTAGCATGCTAGCCTCGACCCGCCATCTCCGTGACGTCATGCCCTAGTTTGCCGCCGCCGGTATATGCTACTGGCGAGTACGACAGAGACGACTAGCAAGCGGAACACGACCGTGGCCTACGCGCTCAACAGCCTGACGAGTCCAGAGAGGTTCTAGGTCTCGCTGCTGCACGGAGGATAATTCTACGGAAATCCCCGAAGCTGCTCTTAATCAGCCATTCTTCGTAATGTCATTTCCAAAAACTACCTACCTATTTGTTTTAAATTGTACTTCTCTGTAATGAAGTTACTTTAGGTTAGGTTAGATGATGACTCTAAAGTATACGTGGAAACGATGAGTAAAATTTTGTCGGAAATGTATTTTACTGATAATGGTGATTATAACGATCAGAAATGAAATTCCCCTTTGCGTATGTTGGAAGTTTATTTTTCAAATTAAAAATATGGAAACGTGTATGGTGGAAGACAAAGAAATGATGGCGAATGAATTAAAGCGCTAGCAGGGAACGGTGCACATATTAGGTCAATGCGGTGGTGGACGCTGCCGTACTAGTGCCTTCTTCCTCCCGCAAACCTGCTGCCAGATCGATACCTCTCACGTAAACAAAGGAACGTTGCGCGGATATCGTCATGACAACTGACCAACATGTGAACATATATGTTAGATTCAATACAGCACACGCATTCTTGTAATAACAGCAGAAAGTAAATCTATCGTTGTTAGTACATCAGAAAAATATTATTTTGCATTGAACAGAAGTGTAAATACAATTTACTGTGGCCATAGATGAGGAAATAACTAAATCTACGGACTCTGTTTAAAATTGAGGCGCATGTAGCACTGCTGCAGCACTTCGGCTGAGGCAGTGAGTTGTTGCTGCGAGGACGTTGCCCCCAATGTTTACATCACGTACGTCGTACTTTTAATGCATTCACGCACACATTCAACGGCCGCCAGTTGCCTCTCTTTTGTTTGGTTCTGTGCATCGCGTTGCGCTTTACTCCAACACCAATGGTAGCTGTGCATCTTCGCTATCCTTCTCCTGATGGCCATCAGCAGAGCCGTGCTCTCGGAGGCATGCTTATTATATGCCGAGCGTTCATCGCAGAGTCGCTTTTTTTTAATTTGCTGAGCTAACAACAACGCAATTGTGTACACAGGGGTTGTTTTGACGTATAGGAGGCAAATGAATGCCAGTGGAACTTCCCTCGAGCATTCAGGCGAGCAGGTGCTTCTTGAATCGACGTCTTTCTTGACGATGAACAGGATAAACACTTATAAATATCTTCGCGCTTCAGTACAATGAACTTAGTAAATTCAACAGGTACTATCGAGGTTCTACGCAGTATTAACGTGAAGGTTACTTTTGTTGTAATATTTGTAAATAGAATTTTTTCTTCTTCTCATATTCTCTGGTGCAATAGATCGTTGGGGGAAAAGTTGAAAAAGCAGCTACTCTAGCAGCTATTACGAACGTTTACTTCACAATCGCATGTACTGGTCAACTCAAACCGAGTTTGGATCGAGGTTGTTGCCTAGGAATAATGACAGCGCGACTAGGGAATGTACTGACTATGGCAACCAACCGGTTTGATATATTTAGCAGTGTGTACGAGAGGCTCCGCTCACAACAAAGAACAGCTGATTTCCAAAACATTAGTTTTAGGCGATTTAATTATAAATTTTACCAACGCATGATATTTGGCTTCATGTTTTCTTTCTTTTTTAGCAACTGAATTGCACATCCTACCAATGCACTTGGAAAACCTGCAGTTTTATGACACAAGTTGAAGACAACATGAAACAGCATATTCGCACAGAACATCTCAAGTAAGTGTATAACATTTTGATAAAATCTCAAAATTTGAACTTCTCATGGTTCTTTAGAGCTGCGGGTGAAGAAGAGTTTTATTATTGCGACGTAGAAGAGATGGCCAAGTTACCACCGGCCCCTCCGCCGATGGTGATGATGCAGCAGCCGCAACCGACACTCTCACATCGCGACATGGCGCGGCCTCCGCACGAAGATCCAGAGTACCAACGCCAGATTGTGGGCACCTATCGTCAGCAGATTTACTCTGGACCTATCGCTATTCCACAATCGCCACACAAGCTCATGAAGCTCTCTCCTCGTCCGCACAGCCCCAAGATGCCGGCTTCGCCGCGCCGTGTGCGAGGCGAGAACAAAAAATGTCGTAAAGTATATGGCATGGAACACCGCGAGCAGTGGTGTACGCAGTGCAAGTGGAAGAAAGCATGCACCCGGTTCGGTGACTGAGTTGCCTATAGGCCGTTCGCGCCTTCACAAACTAAACGAGATAACGCTTGCATTCTGCTATCGGAAATGCAGATGACTGCCATGCCTGGTGTACACGCGTCGCGCCACGTGTTTAAAATTGCCGCGAGGGGTAGAGTTGACGCACTTGAGGAAAAGTGTCGAACGCCTAACGAATAGATGCATATTCCAGTTATGCCAGATTCGCACCGTCTCACACACAATCGTTGCTAGTCGTAAAACAAAAACAATAATATATAAAGAGAATGTCGGAGTACTAGTGTTAAAGTTTTACAGGAATTTAAGATAATGTTATGCAAAAGCTGTAATGTCGATACTATCAGTAAGAATTTGGTCGAATCCACCACGGTTGGAACAAAAAGCGTGGCGACCAATTCGGTCGACGGCTAGTCCATGGACCGGCCGTTCCAAAACAATCTTTTAACGTTGATCTAATCTAAAAAAAGAGGAAGCTAGGAAAACTAATAAATCGAGAGAACATCAACTGATTCTGCGAAACTGCCAAGAACAAAATTTTATACCGATGTTATACTAAATCTTACTGGAGAGTGACTCAGTTCAAGATTTTTCAGCTATTGCTGCAGCATTCATTGTTCGACGATATAGACAACGTGTAGGTTTAGTTATACTGCAATAAGAACCTAACTTTACTGATTTAATTGATAACGAAACTTATTTAACTAATTTTACCTTATTTTATTATACCAATTACCATGTTTTAGATCTCAAAAACGTAATAAGAGTACAATATTTATAATATTATTATTTAATGCAACTTATATGTACTGGAGGTATACTGCATATACATACATATATAAATGTACATATTATACATATATGGTGGATATAAGGAAATAGGTAATAACAAAGAAGATGTAAATGTTTATTATCGTAAATGTATATTTATAATACCAAATCGCTGATTTTTGATGTACGGCAAATTGAGTAATTTTGGTTATACTTGCCTTTATTATATTTACGCCAGATTGCATTAAACTTTTTAATCAGATTAAACGACGGATTTGCTTAAAACAGAGCTAAACAGATTTGGATTAGAGTTTGATGCAATCGAGCGTTGAATCTACAGGAATTCTACTAAAGCTCAGCAAAAATATAACATCAATACCTGATGTGTGCTTTTACATCCCGCTAGAGGCGTGACGTATGAGAACAATGACAAAGATAAATATTTAATCATATCTTTTGAGAATTTGTTAAGTGACAGTCGAAAACGGACAGTCTGAAATAATATAATGTGAAAGCGGGGTGAGTAAGATAATTTAACGATGTAACTTTCAAGCAACTCTCGTCGAAGTTCCTGTTGCCAGCGCCTCCTTGTGGGATTAATTTAACATAGGTGTATATATAACCTAACATACAATTTACATGGACTTGCCATGTAACCAAATATGAATTCAATAGAGTACCCAATCAGTTTCAGGACACCTTATTTTGTATCTAACCACTTGGCAGCTGCAATTATGTGCGATAGCGTATGTAATACAATAGACAATTAATGCTCTGCAAATCAGGAACGCACTGGGAATGAAAGACAAGTCAACATGGTACAGATGTTAACATCACACTTATTAAGCTTGATCAGTGTGATAAAGCAAATATTCACGTATTAACAAACCAAAACATAGTTTGTATAAGTAGCAAATTAAGTGAAGGATAGGAGAAGGAAATATACTTATATTCGAAGTCTAGTACGTGCATGGAACTGTATATCAAAATGTTTACACTAATATTGCAATTAGAAGGCGGAGATCAATGAATTTTATTTAAGCGATTATCAGAAAGTGAGTTAGTGTGCAAATTGATCAGATTATCACATATTATCTGTCTACGAATAATCCATTATTGTAGTTTAAGTTGTAATCGTTAAACGATAAGGGACTTCAAGTGCGATGGCTCAACATAACTTTTATTTACTCTTAAGGCATGGGCCCACCGGAGGTTATCTGTCGAACTGCGCCGTAATACCGCTGCGATTGAAGCCAGACGTGTGTGTTCAGCAATCACTTAGTACATATAACAAACATATATTATTGGCGATTTTTTAAAGTTTATAAAGTGATTCAGGTTTATTAGAATGATTTCGGCAATATATAACATGTTTAAATCATTAACACAACATTGCAAAAATATAATCCCATCATTTTCATAAATTTTCTTAATACATCCAAATAAAAAGCAACCAAATGTTTTCAAACAATATAAAATAACGCAATAAATTAAGACTATGCTGTAAATTGAAGCGACAAAACTAATAATGTTGCGATGTGTACAAAGCCAAAATGAATGTAGCATGATTATTTGAAATTTGCAAGTCCAAAAAGTTATGTAAATTGTACTATATGTGTATTATTTGTTTAATTTACCGTTTGCATTGTTAAGAAATCAGTTATGCATACCTAAGGGTTTGTACATACTGTTCGTGTTAAGTTATTAGTTAATTGTGTAACACTTACTCATACTTGTGGTTCACTCGACTCCATTAATTAATATCCGCATTTTAGACAATTATATTCTAGTTTATCAAAGGCCGTAACTTTTTCAATTCATAATACTTTTACTTATAGTGTAATACGACGAGTTTACTTATATACTAGTATTGAATTGAGTAATGTCAACATTAAATTACAAATCTAAGTAAAATATTACCATATGAAATATTTGTTTATAATGATATCGTATATGTAAGATAATATCAATATGTTATAACAAATAGTTTGAAAGTATTTTATAAAGATATGTTATTTAATTATATCACACATGCGTTGATTTTTTTATTTCTTTTATTTTTATTGTTCTTGGGGCAGTTTAGCCACACTTCTAATACCTGCCGTATCTCGCTGAGACTTGTGACTAAGTTCGTCAATTGCACAAACGAATGGACTATGAGGTATATGTGTACTCTGTAAATTATATTTTATATGGAACAATGTAACTGATTAAACTGGTGTATCAAATAAGTGTATTTTATACATTAGGATTTTATATGTTACTTATGTGCGAGGAAATTCTCTACTTACAATTAGTATACAAATTAATATCGGAGTGTTCATGATAATTAAATGTAAAGATCTCCACGTTCAAATTAATAATTTATACTAATTATAATTTATAACATAGCAGACTATTTTTGCTCATAGGGCCCCTGCCTGTTGTTATCACTCTGGATTCTTAAAATATTAAAATCTACTATCCTCTCTATACATAAAATATTTGCCTAATGCTTTCTTCAGGGTTGGTGCATAAACGCTAAGGATAGAGACGCTATTCCTCTATCGAATAGCAAATATGTTCAGGATATTATCTGGAAGGTTAATGAGAAATAATTTGGACCAAGAAGGTTTGCTGTTTAGAAGAAAAATCCCATAAAAACTGCATTTTGGCTATATATGAGTACGTCTGGGTGATGGTTACTCATTTGTTTTGTTGGTTTGTGTGTGAATTGTTGGTATGATTTGAGAAGTGTACGAAAACATGGGTGGCATGGACAGAGCTATTTCTATTGTTTCAAATAAATATCGTAAATTTGATACTTTTTAAAACATTTTTATGAAGTTGACTTGGACCGGGTATATTTGTTTGTTCCCTTAAATTGAGACGCAAATTTGGAGTGCTTCTCAGCAGCCCAGAAAGCTCAAACTTTCAGGAAGCCTCAGGACTACCGACGGATTCAATGATCCATTGAGTACAGAACGATTGGTCCTCCAGATTGCGAGCAATTGCAGAAAAACTCTTTAATGTAAACGCATATACCGAGGCGTTGCCTAGCAACACTTCGTTTATTGATTTACTAATCGGAAGTATAATATCCAAGATCGCTGTGATGATGCTTTTGAAACTTTTGTTCATTATATTTGTTTAAAAATTGACAACACAAACAAATCATTGATCAGTTGTAAACGAGAATTCACACAGTCAAGTTAATGATAATAATGCGAAGCGAAAACGACAC
>JAODVP010008875.1:0-36925 GCA_025400035.1 Tetradonia laticeps
CAAAAGCTAAAGACAACACAATATTTAGAAAGTGGTATGATAACATAACATTGAAAATTTGCCTGTACTGTTATAGCATCATTCGGTTATTGCGTCACTATTTTAACGGTCCCTTCGATGACTCTATAACCGAGATCTACTGTAGTTCAATTGGTTGTCAATAATGGCCAATAATGGTCTGCTACATCAGATTATTTTTTAACTGATATTTGAAGCTAAGGTAATTTTTTTAAATGAATATAAAGCACCTTTTTCCTATGTTTAAAACTATTATGAACTATTGAGTAATTATTTGTAATTAAAATAATCTTACCACAAATAATTCCCGATTAGAAATTATTGCATCCTTGGTTTTATAGCACATTTTTCAAGTGAAAGAATATTAAGTAATTCTTTCCGAGCCTCCCTAAGAATGTACAGTTGACGAAGATAAAACAACATCGCGCTAGTAATGAAACTAAGAACGCCTCGCGATCTTCATTAAGATTAGGACACAAATTAATCCTCGGTAATTAAACTAATGTTAGAAAATTATGTTTAACAAAAAGTGGCGCGCCGGACAAAGATAAGTCTTGCAGATAGATGAACGTTGTGTATATTCTATGCTTCTATGGTGTTCTTTTATTATTCGGAAGCAAGGAAGCCATTTTTCGACATTAATTTCCAACGCCATAAAAATTACCGTACATTAATGTGGGAACCCGCGTGCGCTTTGAGCAGAACCAACGCAATCTGCGCACGTCATTGTTCTACCATTTGAAGCTAGGCGCAGGATATATCTGCGGTCGGATGTAAATTGTTTATGTTGGAAGCTTCCTTATTGGTGAATGCAATCATGGCGGTGCATCTGAGACCAATTGAAAGAAAGCTCCGACAAATGGTAATTTATTCTTCACATACTTACAGCCACACAAATGCTGAAATGAACAAATGAAGGAATTGTTTAATTGCCAGTACTTGCCACTCACTACTGTTTTTCGCTAGTCATTTGGAAATGAAATTTGTGTAATTATCTTCAAGTAATTTGAGGGAAAAGTTCAATTGTTGACGTAACTGTTAACATAACTGTTAATAACAATTTGGTGTGGTTACATTGTTTTCGAAAGAGAGTTAATTTTTGTATTTCCACAAGATTTTCCACAAATGTGATTGCGTTTATATACAGATGCATAACAATGCCGCAATGCCTTTAAGTCAAAGGCATGCAACAATATATTATCCACGGCGATGTGGAGAAAATTAACATGTCATTATGGGCACGAGACGCAGTGTGAAATTCGGTTGTCTCCGCACAATGCCTCACCGCGCTCAATGAATTATGATTGTTTTAATGGCGATGCAGGACTGGCCAACAAAAGAGGCCGAAATATTTCATTATCGCCCACACATGATTAACATTGGCAAAGTCCGATAAATCATTGAGATTTTTCTACATTTCATGTTTCATAGGAGTGTTTCTAATGCAAGTAGTTCAGCTCATCGTCTTAATTAATGGGAATTTAACTACAGCGTTTAATTTTTAATGTTGCTTAACGCGGTGCCTTTCCCACCGCAGGAAACTTTTGAGTAATTTGACTAACGGTTCCAAACAAAAGTTCATCCATCGGCGATGCATTGTCGACTCACAATGCGATCGGTCTTAAAACACCTCCAGACAAATGAAGCTCACAAAAGAGTATCTGCTGACTCTGCTGACACGAGCAGGAAGAGTACAATACGCTCGAGTTACTATGCTATGACCACGACTCTAATGATTAGGTTTTAATTGGGCATTAATAACTGGGCAGAGCTTAAAGTGTTGCTATAATTGAAGGTTGTGCGTTCCAGTTACTTTTCTAAGCTGTGGGTATAATTAGTTCCACGTAAAATTTGTATTCATGCTCAAGTTTACATACATAGTACAATTTGAAGGGTTTTTTACTTTTGCACGTGCGGAATTATACACGCGCAGTTGTAGCTCGTCATGCACATCAATAAATCACCGTGGCGGCCGTCGAACCAATCAATATCATTTACGTAATGACCAATTCATATCGGCGGAACTATAAATACACGTTTTACGTTCGTAATGCTTATGCACATAAATCGTTGTACTCCTAGTTTGAGTGGATTCTTCAATTCAGTGTGCAATCAATACATTTTAATGGAATTTGTTATGGATTAGTAAACATTTTTTCGTCTGTTACATACTAAACAAATTTATACATCATAATCATCATATGATGGCCTGAAAATTTGATTTTTCTCTAAATAATGTCAATGCATGAATGCGAATGATTTTAACACGACTATGAAAAACGTGTTGTGGTTTAAGCTTCGCACAGATTTTTGACCATCGCTGCGTGACATTACAGACATGGGAAATATTTACGCATGCTGATTGCACATCCAGACATTTGTCCATTAGTCCGATCGCCAGCGTGACACGAGCTTTGCCTACGAATGCGACATGCTTGATTTGCGTGATTTATACCAATGCTGATTTTTAGCGCATTTGTAATTTCCACATTCGCAAATAAATTCTCACATGACATCCAATAATTAATATTTCCTTTTAGTATTTCGACGTGAATTTAAGTATTTTCTTATTAAAAGTTGTTAAATCAGTTAAGTTGAATTGACTCTTGTATGGTCTATGTACTCACCTCTGACCTAGTTGTAGTATCATGTCTAAAAGTATAGCAACTTTGCCGGCAATTCCTTGTTTGCCATCACCGGAACATCCCCAGACGGTGCAGGCGGATTTCTCCCAGGGGACTTCCGGCTCATAGACCGGAAGTAACTGCTTGCGAGCATACACGAGCGATGTCGATGCAGTCATCGATTTCTAACCCAATTTTCGCAACTTTAAAAGTAAACAGTAAGGAGAAATAACAGATACTTGTACAGTTTTAAGGATATACTTGAAGAACTTCGTAATATTTTTATCTAACACTATGCTAAACTTCGATGTGGTTACCGTGTTTATCGTCAGAGAAATAATGGAAACATCTACGTTATACGTCCTTCGTAAAACCCATCGTCTCGTAAAAACTGAGCAGCCGCCGACGGAGCGGCTGAAACTGCCTCTAGAATGGCGGCTATGTCGCAAATCGCGACGCAAGACGCATGATGTCGAACTCATCTACCGGAAGAATGATAATGTTTAAGACAATGTGCCAATGTTCGTCGCAAATGTGCACTTGGGGCAATTCACTGAAGCATAAAACAACATAAAGTACAAAAGTGTGTAGTAGACTATTAGCCAAAAGTAAAATACATTGTATTAAATGTATAAAAACTGTGTCAAATGAAGGAAACAAATTTATATTTACAAGAAGTAATTCAATTAAATCCTATTTGATAAATTAATTTTCGCGACCAAAAATACTACACGATAAAAATGTTATTACTTCTCGTAAAAACAAGAAATGTGTTGGCAAAATCAATAAAAAAACCACAATAATACACTACGGTATCTGGTGGCTTTTATGCGAGTTCGTGAATTTATTACTACTCTGACAGATGTGAAAGAACGTTATTCCTTTCCCATCCATTGCGAAGATGATTTTGACTGTACGTGTTGATGAGATCATAAACTTCTGCGCTTTTATGTTTTTTGCCAGCTGCCAATTTGTTGTGCTCGTACATGAATATAGATAATCGCTAAGCAGTAGCAGCTCAAATTTGACCACGCTGCGTGATGTTATCTGGAAAGCTTGCCTGATAAGGAGCCAGATAAGGCTGTGGTAACTTGTGAGAGGTTTCTACCATTCTGAACGTATGTAATGCAAGACGAATCAATTGAAATAGCTCTATCCGCATTGTGGAAAGAGATGTTTATCGGATAAGATCAGTCCGTGTGCCGCTGACGTCGGTTACCGAAAGTTGTTTGGTAGATTTTCTTTTCCAAAGAGCAAGAGTAGGTAAATCCACAGACGACAGAATTATCGGTTTTATCAGATTTATCCAGCTCAGGAACTTGCCATTTCCATACAGAGGTAATAAATACAATGATGATGATGATGATGATGATGTCCAGAAGCATTAGTAATCAGAAATTTTGGATATCTCGCCCATGTCTATTTGCTTAAACCTTGGTCCCACGTGGTCGCGCACAAAAGATTAGTGAACACCTGAACATAAAGCTCACATCTCTTTTTCTGGCTGGAGTCTCTGCTTATCTAATCTGCCGATCGAATCCCGCAAGCGCAATGACAGTCTTCGTTTTTGCGTGTGCACACATAGTAGACGTAAGAAAAGGTGGTTTTGCAGCGCTCCAAGACTATCAGCCGCATCTCGAGGATCTCGCTCTCTTTGGCCGAGCGTTCAGGGCGCGCTGATAACAGATCTTGAAAGTCCAAGGTAGCCCGAGATTTAAGAGTGGATGCGGAGGCGCACGATGAACATGCATCTGTCCTGGTAGAGCACAAAAACATGAATGACGATCAATGCTATCAGTAAATCGGAGGAAATTCACTAATCTCCCAAAAACAGCACACATGTACCCACAACGCATTAACAGAGTGATCAAGAGAATGATCAGCAAGAACAAGAGCCATTTTAAAATTTTTTAAATCACGGTTATAAATACATTAAGTAATTATGTTATATATCATTCGGCTTTCACTGCGTATGTGATTATTTCAAAAGGAACCACGAAATTCATCAATCATGTTCATGAACAGCGATTTAACCCACATGTAACGAGATGCTCTGAAGAGCAATTCTTGGTTGGGAAGAGATGATAAAGCGCGCATTTGATGGCATTTAATCGTACATATAATCGCATTGCACTAAAAATCCTTTTAAATTCCCTCGTACAATAGGCATTATGTTGGTATATAATTCATAATGTTTACAAGCCTTGGCACCTAGTTATGGTAGATATCTAGTTATATCTGCTGATATATAAAGTATGTGAAATTAATTAAAGTGAACAACACATGCTTATACCACCATGCGTATGACCACAGTAATGAAATTAATGAATTGTTACACTGCTCGTAATTGGAAGCGCAAGCCATCCAGACATGTATTAATTGTATTAATTAAAAACGACTAGCCGGTGCACATTAAACTAAATATTTATTCTAGATGTATCCAGTAGATACCCGTAGGTGTTTTTATACCTTTTTATCTGCGGTATGTGGTAATCTAACACATTCCACGATAATTGGAGGCTGGGAATGTCTGAAATCGAGCAAGTAACACATATTTAGGACATGATGTCTCAACTATGTATATAGTAGAAATAGCAGTTCTATTTCTATGGAATTTAAGTTTTACATTTTCATTAATAATCACAAACCTAATCAATTCGTTTCCTTTTCCATTCGCTACGTCTTCTGTTGCACGGTCATTAGAATGCATAGCAGGTCGAGACTTGTCTGCGAATATTCAAAATTGTAATTTTTAGCCCCTGTTCGTCTACGTGCTCACTTAGGTCTCGCGAAATTCAGTATTGCTCTCCCAGGCGTTTTCTTCCACAGCCAAGTGAGCGCATCTTCAGTAAGAAGCAAAAAGAAAGCGTCGTAAGTGAAAAGTTTTACGAAATAAAAAGCGCGCTGATAATATGCGTCGCAAGAGGCCTTTTTGCACCCTCCCCAATGGGGAGCAACTCGAGCGTTCACTCCGTGTTCGAGGCCGAACGGTTCTAATTCGATTGCAGCAAGAAAACACGGAAAAAGTCTGTAATGAAACATCTTAGGTCTACCAGATCCACCAAGCGTTCGAAACAATTTCGGTAGAAGTTGCGCAAATGGCATTTTACCAGTGATCAAGAACACCTTGTGTGGAATTTCCAGCTCTCATATCGAACTCGCACGCGTAAGAAATGGGTTTTCGTATGGAGAAGACGGTTTTTCGTCGTTTGGCTCGTTAACGGTCCAGCCTACTAAATTCATTAAGTAGGAAACATGGCTGGAAGGGAATAATGGCATAATGACGACGAGGACCGTACGGGAAATCCTCTGGATTCCGCCTGGAAGCAAAGGGAAAACATAAAAGGTCCAGATAATTGATAAAGTTCACAGAACATCAGACGGGAGACACCAGGGCGCCCTCGCAATCCTACAGGTACGAGGATAGGCAATGACATTTGCTTTCACTTCGCAAAGGGCTCTGTAAAGGGCAATGACACTGCTAGACGGAAAGCAGCTAAAGAAACTCCCATTAGCGTGATTAGCACAAACCCCATTACAACTAAAACGAACTAAACCGAATTCGATCACTGATTGAAGGAAGTAGTTGAACAACGTGCAACTGAGATGAAAAAACTTTCTCTTATATAGATACTTCTACATAAAATCATTTATTATTTCAGGGGTCCAGTGTTATTCCAGCCAGTCTTACAAAAATACTAGTATGAAAGTAGTTCATGGGCGAGTGAAATTGTCAATTGTCAATTGAATAAAGCGACAGATGCTGAAGGGACAACTCCTTACCACAAATCCTTTTATTTTCTTAATCCATTCTATACTTCGCCGAGTATTGTGGTTCGTGCACATTCAATTTTATTTTTCTAACCCTATACAAACATTGCCTGGAAAATGCAATGCGCAAACAAACGGTTATATACATAGAATTTATTATGTCATAGGTTTAGACAACTGAAAGACATCAAATCTCTCCTTTATATATATTATAGCAAATAATAGATTTTATTACAAACCCTGTGAGATTGTAAGTATTAATATCCGCTTTAAAAACAAGCTAGTTTACTTAGGGCCTGGTCCATTAAAAAAAATACAATTTGTGGCATTTTAAAAGTATTTAGTTGTAGTTAATCTTTTGTTGAAATTATTCTTGACACAGCGGCGAAATTGACAAATTCTCTGGGGTATATATATTTTTATGTGCTCAAGTAGAATGTGTTTATTTTGGGAACCCGCGTGGAATACAAAGTTCCGCCCCGAATTGGAGATTAACGCGCCAGCGAATGAAATGGTCGGAGATTAAAACTGGCACAATGGTTTTTACTGCGGATTTGGAGAGTTTTTGTTATGGCGTTTTGATCGCCAGAAATACGCGAGTAAAGTGTTTATTCAGCTCCCTTGTTTGTACAATTAGATGTGGATTAGAGCGTGCAAACCATACAAATTCAGCGTTTATTTCAAAAATCAACAACCTATGTGCCCACATTGTAAACAGAATGAGATGTGATCTCGGATTTGTTATTATATGATCAGATATTAATTGAAATGTCTAAACTAGACTAAACCAATTTATCTTGACTTATGGGGGAGATCCGTCATAATCATATCATTTTTAAACAGCCACCACAAACCCCATAACTTTACATGGTTTAGCATCAGTTGCACTTGGGGTGAGTTTTTAAATAACGTTGTAATACTGTGAGGGGCCAGTAATACCCCGCTAACAAGCCCGACGTGAATAATGAGGTTAATATGTATAATAATTCCGACGTCTTGTTATTAGTTCCTCGTTTGCGCGTATACTCTCGTTGCACCCCCAATGGGGCAGGGACAACACCATCGGCAGACGTTGCGCAAACGTCCGAACCCGAACATCAAAAGTAAATACGCCGCGGCGAATTATTCACGAATGCGCTTTCGCATCATGCGCTCGCATATAATGCTCCCACCACGGCCGTGTTATTGTTGGATGCTCGACTTGCTCTTTCGCCCAAAGAATTATTTAACATGACGTGTTCGCTCGTGTTACACGCAATTTGCCCGGAATGCCGCGCGCGCCTGGCGAGAGCGCCATTTGTCTCTCGATTACGCCTCGCAGATTGGCGGGCAGGGCTCAGACGCAACATGCAATTACATTATTTATACTGTTGCTTTATTTGACTTGGTGTGATTAGTGCCAGTCGCGTTAAAGCTCAAACATTAGCTCGAATCCCCACGGTATGATTTTTAACATAACCAGGCAAATATTGAAACTGATTGTGGACCTTGCGTTTTGTTACCTGGAAGGACTTGTAATGCAAGTTCTGGTCATAATATGACAGGTACATGACTTTCGGACAAAACAAGGATTAAGGACTTATTTTGATAAGAGTCACGACACGCCCTGGTACTTATGTTAGTAGGTAAAATCACAATGACATTAGAAATTTTTCTGGAAAGAGATTGACATCTTTTCCATTACGATACTTATCACTTCCTGCAAGGAATCAACTGGAAATTGCACAGATGTAATCTGTACGCAAATAAATCGCAATCGTATTGGTTAAAATTTAATTACATAGACTGTCGATGGCTCCTGACGATATGTAATCCCTTCGACGAACTACAAACGGAATCAAAGAAATACACATCCAACTTTAAGCAATAAATAACCGACAGCGGGTCTCTTTTATCATTAAGATCGCTTATCGCCAGACGATCCAATATGAGTTTTAGGGAATGTTGCACTTGCTCTTCGTCTTTGATCCTCGAGGCTTTTGGATGAGTTAGCTAAAAATGCCTACGAACATTTTTTCACTGGTGGACTTAGGATGCACTTTCGGTTCGATTTTAAAGCCACAGCGGGTCCTCGACAGCCTCGACTAAATTAAAAATGCCACGACGGCCCAGTAACGAAAGCACCACACTGGGTGCCGCCATCGGAGGACCACGACTTCGTGATGCAGGTACGCACAGGTAGCGCCGACGTATAAATAAAGCTTTTATACGAAGACGTCGCCTCGACGTGCGGAATTGTTTCGGGGATCGAATAAATTTAAATAATTCCCATTGGCGTTTGAATTCGCCAGCTGAATTGAGCGCACGGTGCCAGATGAAAAGTGGCGCAGGGTCCAACTTCTGACTTAATTATTGCGCCCGTTTCAGCCGGCCGAAGAGAACTTTTATTAATAGCAAACAAAACTCACGAGTTTAAATGAGCGTAATTAATTTATGGCGATGGGATTGGCGGCGGGTATGTGTGTAGTTCTTTTTCCAGCCGCTTACCTCAACAAGTTGCGGTTAGCAAACTTGTACAAACTCGTATACGACTCGTTATCTTACGGAACGTTGGTTAAATGTCAAAATAATGTATAGGTGGATGTTGTAAAAACATGTAACTTTGTTTGACTACTAAAGGACTTGCTTTTATTATATTATATTGCTTCATTTAATTGAATATAAATCAAATTGTAACTTAATATATTTCGCAAAATGTCGAAATTTACACGTCTGCTCTTCGAACGTATCTTTTTATCAGTCTGATCTTCGCCGGTCATTCCGCTTTTCATTAACGTTTCACAGTGTCCGCTGGCGCACAGAGCGGACATGCCGGCGCTCTAAATGGTCATTATTATGCCACTATTTTGCCAAACGCTATTATGTTAATTGCCCAACGAGACAAATAAAAACGCCGCGGGGCCCAAGACCATCCGCTGCAGTGCCAGGAGACACAATAAAATTTGCAAATAACTGTAAACTTATGCATCAGCTGCTTCTGGCATCAATTTTAGTCTGTTGTAAAAAAGCATATCGTACCATAATCTTATCCTTTCTTCTTTATATATTTTTTATAAAATCAATATATGCATCGTGCTGCCACCTAGTGCACAACACAGTAACTAAATACTGGGTTAAGCCTACGTATCTCCTACTGTTGGGTCGAATCCGAGCCGGCCCGAATAATGTTTGCGAATAGTTTTTGTTTCGCATTCTTCTACCTCACGTGAACCTAAGGTACCCCATGAGTCGGTTGTATGGAACATTCGTGCCCAACCACACCTGCGAATTAGATACCGTTTGCTCACATTTTCATCTACTTCGTATCTGTGGTCGGTGGGTGATTTCCTCTACTAACCTGGAAGTTATACAACCTCTCACCATAAATCCGAACCCTTACACACAAGAGAATTTTCATACAATACATGATCAAACCAGAACCCGGCCGAGGCACTTTCAGAGGTTGATCGGGAATGTACTCTGAGTAATGTGATATCAGGAACGTCTGCTCTCCGGCGAGTCAGTAAGAGTTATTGCTATTTCTGTTTGGATAGAATTGTGCAATTACAGAACAACAACGCAATAATAACAATGGAACAACAATGCAAGGAACCATCGGTCACCACTCCTGATATCAACATACTGAGAAAACTTCCCTGATCATCCTCTACAAGTTTGTTGCTAGAGTTAGCTCTTAATATTTTATCGTTTTTTTAAATGTTTTTAATGTTCCTTCAAATTTTAAAATATTTTATATATACCTATTTATAAATTTTATATGAACGTTGAAAGTATTGTAATTAATTTTTATTTCATTTTAATCACCTTACAACATGATAATAATATAGAAATTGCAGTGGGTCGTATTTGACCCGAACGTAGTACTAATTTCAAAACCAGTACTATTGGAGACAAGGGTTAAATAAGCTCAAAATGAGGGAACAAAGGTCCTTTTGTATTTACTACTAGATTACTGCAACTTCGATGTATCATAGTGCGATTACACGCATTCTAAGATGTCCCTGATATCTAGTAATACTAGTCGAAAGGTGTTCGTTGCGATTAACAGCCATCGGCGAAGAAAAGTTTGCACCCAGCAAAACTCCGATTCACTTAGAAATTTGCCAGGTGCATTCTTATCTGCGACTGACATCGATGGGATCTCTGCATGTGTACAAAATCGCTGGGGCTCTGCCGCCGTCAACGTTTGTTTTAAATGGGGAATGCGGCATGTTAACAGAAATAAATTGGGTGTTTTAAATCAAAGATGTAAACCGACACGACCTAAAAAACCGACATCAGGTAAAATTCTCCCTGAATAAAACCATGAAACAACTGGCAAACAACCATACAATATATAATTAATAATTAAAATGGGAAATATTAAATTTTGTAGCTTCAGGTAGAATCTCCATTTCCTGAATATGTATACCTGAATATATATTAATTCTCCGATATGACGGTCTAATCTGCATATTTAAACTGCAGACGCTGCTGGATATCAATTCCACACCAGCTTATACCCACCAGAATTGTGAAGGACGCGTTTTCTAGGTGCGCGCACAACAAACGCATGACAGTTTGACTGACGTTTGACGTCATGTCCGTTGCGGCGATTTAGCGCCCGCACCACCCAGACAGGAAGCCTACGTGGTCGAATCGTCTTAGACATTTAAATCTATATAAAGCCGTACAACTAGTAAACTTTAAAATATTAAGCGTTAATAAATGCATGGATTAACAAAACGACTACAATTGTTCTTTTAATTTTTCAAACTTATGTGTGGTCCATGTTAATGGGCTGACGTTGGAAGACTTACTAATCTTGGAGCAGTTTTACAAATGATTTTGGAAGAGACGAAGCGGAAAATGTAGTTTATTACTTTCAATATACTGCGTGAAAACTCCACCGTGACTTGAGACATAAAATGGGCGGGTGGTTTGTATCCGCGCACTGATTCTCGAGCGCTTGATAGTATTTGTCTTTATATTAAAAATCCGAGACGGCGCAGGATGAGATCGTCGAGATGGAAACAGGTGCGTCTAATGAATTGGACCAGTCGACGGGGACACATTCCGCTCTCACAATTAGAGCTTTCCTTTGTTTATCAGTAGCAATATACAGACACTCGTATATTAGCTAAAAAGATAGTGGTTTTAATTCGAAAACCTTGATAAACCATGAACAAAGTCAAAGCTCTTCATTTAATGTAACCGCTTTAGTTTTCGCTTTTTATGTACGTATGTTTTCTTTATTTTCTTCATGTTCTTCATCGAATTCGAGAGATATAAATCCGATTATGGAAAAATAAATTGATTACGTTGGGAGAGGAAACGTCGTTACTTTTCTTATAAAAACATCTAAAAACTCCCGGGGCGAGATGAAAAAAGTGTTTCGCGATTCCTTTTTGCGCACCTTGGGCCTAACCTAACGCAGGCTTTCCACGTGTATGTGTAAGGTATAAATACAACATTTGCTAGCGTCACGGCTGGACATTGCTACTGAATAGCTGCTTGCTTATGTATGTTGCAAAAGTAGTATCGGCAGTCGACACGGGAGAGTTGCTTATATGGCCTCTATGGCGATGGAATTTCTATAAGGCCCGGCATATAAAGATAGAGTTGTTGTTGGCAACTTTGCTCTACGTGCGTCGAATCCTAATTGCGTGCATCTTGATGGACGAAACTGGACTCTAGCAGGTCGCGTTTGCCATAACTCCTGCACTTCGGCCAGGAATGAGAGGAGCAAACGTCGACAAACGTAAACCTAGAGGAGTGAATTTTATATTTGTGCTACTGCAACCCCAAACCCACGCCTCTGGAAAGTTACACCTGAATGAGACCATGAATCAATCGCCCATTGCAACCGCGAGCTTTACGCTGCGCAGTTTTGTTAATGTTTAATTTGTAGCAGCAGGAGCAGGAGCAGGAACTGGCGTAAATTGTCTGTTTAGCAGAATAGACATTACAGTCTTGCGCGGAGATCCTGGAATGGGCTATAAAAATGTCTCACTAGTAATCAAACAGGGAATGTTCTGCAGTCTGCAGGAGGGATCCTGAAATGTTAAAATAATATGTACACATTCGATACCCGGCTATTTTAAATATATTCTTAATTTTCAATGTTGTTAAACGATCTGCATGCTGTATTTCCATTTAATTTCTAATTATATGCGTCTCTGTGTACATTCTGTATCTGATAACAGAGCGACGAGTTGCCGCACGCGCATATCTCTCGATGTCGCATGTCGAAGCGTAATAATTATAAATATTAACGTTTACGAGGCTCACGTGTTTATTTGCGTTTCGCATGTAAATGCCTAGACGACGGTTCCACCTATTTACCAATATTTTCCTTGTGCGAACTCGAACTTCGCAATCACTCGACGAGCCTAACGTTGACCGATATTCGGACTGTTGACACATCATAATGCATAGGACGTTAAAAGCAGTTAACTCCCCATACAATGTTTTGTGTGTAGAAGTAGAATAATACATTTTCATAGCAGTTTTTCTATGCAGATTTCTCAAATGATACTCAGTCATCACGAAAACTCGTTTATCCACTATTCACATCGTTTGACTACGAAAAATACGAAGCGGAAAACCAGGAAAAACCAGGGTAGATAAACAGGAAAAAATTGAAACAAGTAAACTATATGCAAATGCGTGTTTTCCGCCGAGAAGTTAGCGTGACTCGATGTCGATGCGGCAAAATTTAAAGGTCGCAACTTTTAATTTGCATTACCTTGCCTTGTGTCCCGCCATGTGTGCACGGGCGCACGTAAACTTTTCCGGAGTTTATCGCCGTGTCTTCCTGCGCTTTGTGCTCTAATCTATTTTCCTATATTCCACAAGAAATAAATTAAAATTGTGGGAGAAATTCACCGCTCTACTTCGAATGCTTGCTAAATAATTAAATTAATGCAAATTTACATGTTGCTTTTACCACTCGTGCATTAATTCAATAGAAAACTTGTTTTGTATAAACGACTCACTATTTTCAATTGCGGCAAGGCATGGCAAATAGCGTAAGGACATTTTTCCATCCATTTAACATTCGAGATAAGCTGATTTATTTCATTACGTGATGAAAAAACGCGACCACATTTCATGCAGGTAACAAGCTTTTACTGTACACAAAACAACACGGGGTAAACAAACAAAGGAAATCATTAACCCCGTGAAAGTTCTCACACAAATAAGCTGGTGGCGCTTGTAATAGTTGTCCAAACATGTTGCATATTAGGTGCATAATTATATTCCGCGAATAATTTCAATAAGCTGATCCGCCTCTCAAAGCCAATAGCTGCTTAATCGGGGCACTCCACTTCGGAGGGATGTCTAGGAGAGACGAGCCATTAAAGATCCTATCACGTTATGTGCTTCAAAGTCCTGAAGATGCCGGCTTACTGCTCGCTTTTCTCATGCAGCCGCCGTTCGAGATGTTAACCTGTCGGCCGTGATGTGCAGGCCACATTGTTGCATGCTGCGAAGGTCCTACTTCCAAACACATCAAAATCGGAGGCAGGAATTTGAATTTAATACGTGTCACTAACGACCACCAACGTGCTGGGATATTATTTGGACTTATTACATATTTTGTACATCGTTTATTATGTTTTAGATAACTTAAAAGAAATTGGTAATAAAAAATTATGCTAATAGCTTGATACGCATTTAATATGCCTAATTCATGTCACTAGGCTTGATGGATCTGGTGTCCAGATCTTGATGGCAGCAATTACTAAATTATGAACCATTGCTTTTGTGGAGCTTAAAGTTCAAGCGCTGAGATGATGGAAAGCTGTTTGAATAGGTATATAGTGGAATCCATGCGATTACAATCACTATCACTCTTTTATTTTGTATGACAATTTCTGAGAAATGGCTAAATGCAACAAATGATGCAGCGTAGCAAAGGATTTATTACAAATGCATCTGACACGCTTCATTACGAGTGTATTTGCAGCTGTCAGTCAATTTTAAAGAAGAAATAGACTCGATATTCATACTTAAAAAATAATATAGGTTAACATAAAAACCTGGCCTGTAACATATATACTGGGAAGACATGTTCTATGATGAGTTTAATTATTTAAACATCATTGTTGTCGTTGTGAATTTGGCGACTTTATGCCCACAAATGCTAATATAGTCCATTGTGCAAGTGAGCGCGTTGTCACATCGCGTGTAGCTGACAGGCGGACTGGTTTACTGCTGCTCCGGCTGCCGCCTCCACCGCCGCTGCCTGTGGGACCACAACCGCCCAATTCCCAAATTATGATGGATCGGTAAACACAGCACGGACTGTTTGATTATCACCCTTCCTACTCCCACCGCGCAGGCCGTACAATCCAACTTCTGCACATCCGATCTGCAAATAGTTAAGCAGGAAGTTAGGAAGCTCAAGTTAGCAAGCTCAGGATGACAGTAGCATCAATCGATGGTAGCCATCATTCGGTTCATTTGGGCAAAGTAGCTTTTCTGGTTCCGGCCACTTCGTGTTGATTTATTAATAAACGGGGAATTAGTTTCGGTCAGCGGCGCGCATAGCTCTCGATGGGTTGATTTATAAAACCGTATAAATTATGTCATTGCACTTCCAGAAGCACACGTTGGCTCACATTCAGCGCCGATTTACGAGGTTCGGTCCTATCAGATATGCCCACGTGCTTGCGTGAGTTGCACACGCGCAAAAACGCGACAGACTGGGAAGCGCAGAATTCACATCTGCTGAAGCTGAAGCATAATTCGTGCGCACGCATGCGAAGAGCGTTTTATCGCGCAAATAATTCAGTCGCTCAATGTCGATTAATTCTATTTAATTCATATTGTTCGCGGGAGTCTTCTTTAGGAACTGATGAATTATTCCATATGGCGGCGAAATGTATGCTTAATTCCATATTTTAATTGGCAGCTTGTGATTATTGACGAATCTCCTTTGTTCTCCTGCAAGTTCATGAATTTTGTAAGCTGCAGCATGATTTTGTATGCAAGTCGAGTGTCCTGACGTGTTAAAACTGAAATAAGACGCCTGAGAGTACTCGCTCTCGTTGCGATTTCCGTTTCGTCGTTTTTGGTCCTATCACTGCATCTCGGAATCTGCGGAATTCATTAAACTTAACGCCTACTGCATATTTTATAAAGCAACTCTGACGGAGTGAATTTAGACGGTCTGCTGAAAGTATTATGCAAGAGTTTTCAGCCACATTTTTTGCGTCTGCGAATGTCTGCGCATGCCGTTCATATAACATTTCATATTTATTTACTCACTTAGAAATGTATTAAATATTAAAACATTGAAATTTCTATAATGTCTCTCTCTCTCTTTGTTTCAGAAAATGCAACATTAATGAGAAGTTTATGTGAGTAGAAATAAATATTATTAGTTCCCTCATATACTAGGTCATAATTAAATGTTTTTAAACAAAACGCGCTTCCAAGTTTGAAATTGGATCAAACTAACTAAAACAAAATATGCAAACGAACGCATACAAAGTTTAGCACATGTGATACATCAAC
The DNA here is from genome assembly GCA_025400035.1 of Tetradonia laticeps. Classification (NCBI taxonomy): domain Eukaryota; kingdom Metazoa; phylum Arthropoda; class Insecta; order Coleoptera; family Staphylinidae; genus Tetradonia; species Tetradonia laticeps. Next base: position 15,918 of record JAODVP010008875.1, read on the forward strand.
TCTGCGTGTAGTGTATGTGAAATGTACATTTGTTTCGAAAAACATTTAAACCGAGTAAGTTGCCGCTCGCATTTAAAACCAACCATACGCGCGCACAATTTAAATAATTTCCTGTATTTTATTCTCTGTAATAACACACCTCGTGGAGCTTCCACAAGGCAAATAAAGAGGTAACATACCTACAACGTGTTACGTGTAGGTACTCATGTGTAATCTACAAATGTACTGTACATGTTCGGTCGGCAGTTGTACATCAACATCTGTATCTGCATTTGAATGCACTCGCATTGCAGCACTTATTTTTATTTCACGCTTTACAAGACGGTAACAATTAGTGTTCCACACGAAATTATATGACGTGGAAATAATCACGTTGGAATATGGAGATAAAAGTAAACCTATGTAGTAATATGGAAGGCAAAGCTCTTTGATATTTAATGTCAATCAAAATATTAAAATCACAAATGGTTGACTAGTTCTGATTTTTTAATGTTGTGGTATCAGTGGCCTAAATCTACGTTTACAACTTCGAAAAACATATTCCAACTTCTTGGCACGCGATGAACTGCAATTTTTTCTAAGGTATGCATTTTCGAAGAAATCGAGTATCAATTTTGAATTAGATTGAATTTGCTATAATACCACATTAAACTGTGAATTAGGTTAGGTTTTTTAGGTTAGGTTTTTTAGGTTAGGTTTTTTAAGGTTAGGTTTGGTAAGGTTTGCTTAGGTTACATTTCAAATTTTTCGGCATATGTTTTGAAGTATTTATGTATTAATTTTAAGAATTAGATTAAATATGTTATAATACCAAATTAAACTTTATGGATTAGGTAAGGTTATGTGAAGTGAGGTTACGCTATATTAAAATTTTTTAATCATTTTGATTAAATTTTATTAAATTTGCTACATTAAACTCGGTAGATTCAATTTTTTCAACATATTTTCTTTTGTCCAAGAAATCATTTCTCAATTTTCAATTAGAGCAAATTTGCTATAATTTTAAATTAAACTCTGTAGATTAGGTTAGGTTACATTTATATTTTGCAGGATATCTTTTAAAGTATGCGTTTTCGGAAAAATTATGTATCAATTTTAAATTAGATTGAACTTGTTGTAATACCAAATTAAATTCTGTGAATTACAAAGAAAAAGAAAAATATTGGATTAGATAACTACTAAGATAAGTATATCATTATAATCCAAAACTACAGAGCTATATTATTATTACAATTTCAATACTCTGTTTTGCTTCATTTTAACCTAAAATTTCATGAAAACCAGTTATCTTACGAGTTTTTCGAAACACGAATACTTTAGGAAATATAGTGTAAATAACAATTAAATATACACAGACGGTTTTTGAAGCGGCAAAAATTAAGCACAACTCTATCGATTTTAACCATATTGAATGCATTTATTGTGTAACCTAAATAATATATAAAATCAGCTATGATTTTATATTCATGAGTGACAAACTTTAATTTTTATTGATGGCAATTTCACTATGTTGGAACCCAAGCGACAAAAATCAAAATATTTACTCGTTTATTAGAATATACATGGAAAAATATTTAAAATTAAATTAAATTTCATCTGTCCAAGTACTGATGATATTTTTATGAGATTTCAAAATTTATTGATATTATTAATCTTTATATTAAAAAATCCCATGTATGACTAGATGTGCATAATTTTATATTCGTAACTAATAGCTAAGATTCAACAATTTATTCCAAACAGAAATACAGCCTAATATAGGAAGATTTATAGTGGGATAGCGCAAGATGATATTTTTATTAGGTTTTACTGTAATTAATCACACGTTACTGAGTTGAGAGCTAAATCCTACGCATATTACCTAGACGCAAGTTATAACTAGTCGCAAAACGCATGTTGAGTCTCATATATTTACGAACGAAACTATGTGGTCACGCATATGTTGAGACAACACAACTCAAACCAGTATCTGGATACACCTAGGCATAGATTATTATTCATGTATATCGTTCCAGTATCCAGGTTCCCGGTTTGTTATTTTGCGCTTACGTTGCTACTTGCTATTAGACGATTAGCAGCCGGTTGTGGAGCCAATAATTATTTGATTTATAGAACTTTTAACAAAATGATAAAATATGAGCAAATAAAGTAAGCACCGCCTGCATCCATAAATTTCGCATTGCATATTAAAGAAGAAATAATGAGTTCGCTGACATTAATTATATACGATGCATCATTAGGTCTATAAACAGAACCTTAACATTGGCTTTGTTTTGCCTGATGAATAATTGAGTAAATATTAAGTAGTTTTATGGATATGTAAATACTTAAGGATAGCTTTTGGGGTGGAGGACTTTCTAAAACACTTGGTATGTTGGAGGTCTTTCCGGATATGCCAGGCGGTTCGCATGTGACTCGCCGGCTTGCATGTCTCGCGCCCATAACTCTTCGTCCTGTTGATTTACCGACATTAACGGTGGCCCGCCGCTGCCACCACCACCGGTCCTGCCTTATATTTAAAACAATCTTTGCTTTCATAAAAGCCTATTACCCTTAGTTTTCCGCCGTTCAAATAAATCGCCGGGGCGCGCGAGCCAGTACTATTCTTTCTCGTTCTGAAGCATTCAGAAGCTTACATAAGGAAACCCTATATATATTTGTACGTATATCAACATGTCTAGGCTAAAAAATGGTTCTTATTAATCTGGCCCTCGGCGGAAGTATAAATTTATTTCAATTAAACATAGCTAACCCTAAGGTTCATGAGTTGATAGAGTGATAGAGCTGGCGCCCACCCTCTGCGAAAAGTCATCACGCATGTACTCACCTATATTAAATAGCAATTTGGTAATACATAATAATTCACTGTTTCCCACTTCCCTTACCTTTCGCCTTGATCAAGGGTTCTTCACCGCAACAGATATCTTCACGCTCTACCATCAAACGCACTTTGATGCAATGCACAGTGTTCAGTAACGTGATATAGTAATTAATAACTTGAAATATGGATGTCATTAACACCCCCTGAGCTGAGCGACGGCAGGGCCATGTGCGTTTCGACAGCAGCCGGATTTGGAAAGGAAGCTGGGGAGCACCGCAGCGAGGGTGGTTTTTGCTGCAGGTAGCAGCGTACTCCCTTCCATTATTAAGATTGATGATGAAAATATGCATCATAAAGCGCTGCTGCAGTGCTGACATCCTTCTGGTTGATGTGGCTGCTTTGAATGAACCACTGGGTGGAACACAAATGCATAAAAATCTCTTTCCTATCTTAGAAATCTGATGTGTAGTACGAATTATTTCTTATACCTTATACTTTACACCTCATACCTTTCAGGAGAGAAGGAGGGGACTCTTGGGAGTACACCAGCCCTCTAGCGAAAAATGTTCAGAATGCAAACGAGATAACCGTAGTCGTGATACGACCCTAAGTAATAATAAGAGGGCACTGGTGGCGAGGTATAAATTAACGCCTCGTTTTTTTCTAATTAGTCGTGTTTCTAGTCGCGTTTCGGGTATCGCAAGTGTCTTACTACAGCTGCTTGTGCGTGAGTGTCATCGTTTAACAGCGCGAAGCAATCCGATAACACTTATTTATATTTACTTGATATGTGATTTTCGGTATCTAAACGACATCTCCACTCCGTTTAATTTACACGGACGAATTTTCTTTTGTACCAAATAAAAACCATTGATGCAGCTCTACCATCGTCAGTAAATGGAGTAAAAATGAACGAAATTAATTTTAGCCAGATGCGTTTTATTACCTTCAACGCCCTACCGCTGAATTATGATTTCTTTTGTGCGATTCATTGTAAACTCGAACATTAAGTTTATCTGCATGTAACAATAGAATTCTGATGCAGCAACATTTATTATTACAAACGTCCCCACAAAGAAATAAGGAGGTATTTGACAAATTTGTTGATGCCTGGGGATGACACTCTGTGTGTGGTGAGTGTATCTTATTGCCCACATCGGACGAGGGTATCTTTGGGCGTTCGCGTCTTCGTCGCGGCTTCCCAGCCTGATAAAACTGTTTAATGAGCGCGCGACGCGAAGTTTGCAAACTCGACTAGGGATGCCCGAGCGGTGCCATCACCAGCCGTGCTTCTTGCTGGTGCTATGATAATTATAAATTAGCTGACTGGTGCTGTAACTCACACAGGACGCGCGCGGGATTAACCCTTCTTCCTTCATTTACATATCTCTAATTGTTTCTCTTGGGAAGTTGGGATGACGCCGTCTTACATTGCGAGCCGTTCTTACGCCTACGAAAATATTGTCTTTGGGGTATTGGGGATGTGACAAACTCAGAACAATGACAAATCTTACTTGTATTCTGTACAGACGAGATTGTGGTAATCCTTACCTGGCAGAGGTATTGGTCAGGTTGTTGGTATAGGTTAAAGCTTTAAACAATTCTAGTGGCATTAAAGAAGATTTTACTTAGAAGTAAACGTGGCGTCCTGAATTACGCAGAATAGAAAATAATTCATATGCGGGGACATGCAGCCGCGTTTAAAGTCGCCGCCGAGTTATGCAGTCTGCACTCGCGCACGCAGAGTGCACGAGGAGGAAATGCCTCTTGAAATATTGTCCCAGTGTCTCGACGCCGGGCGCTTACGTATAAATGTATGCGGGGTTTTTGCGGCGCTCGTTCGGACAAACAGTGATAATAGGAGAGTTATGTCTTTGCTGGACGTATAAATCTACCCCGCACTCGGGAGTGTTATTGCCGGCGGTCACGCGAACTCGGCACACACGTTCCACATGAGACGCATTGCTACCTACCACCAATCGAGTGACTAAACTTGGCAAGTGAAACGCTTTTCTGGAGTGGTTAAGGTTGCTTGCTTTTTGGGGTTAACAAATTTTCGGTTTAGACTACAAAGGTCTTCTATATACTCTGTGGTAGCCTCCATAGGAACGATGCAGCTAGGCCAGCTTAGACTAGAGTCAGGTATTATAGTTTCCACTCCTAGCGACCTTGCCTTTAACGCCATAATTACCAGAATCAAGTATTGCTTGATCCAGGGATGGAACCCGTATCACCTGGCCTAACGTGTATGGTTGATGTTCTCATCTCTGCAATACTGAGAATGGTCTAACGCTTAGATTTCCAAATCTTAAATATGTTATCAAATATTCTGAATATTGCACAATTTATGCTTGCGTTTCGGGGGTTAACTAGACTACAAGGTCTATCTATATACTGTACGCTGGCCTTTATAGGAAGGAAGCAACTAGGCTGATGTAGGTTGCCGTTTTAGGGTCAGGACTCGTACTATCGCTTCCAGGCTACTTCGGAAAATGCTTTTAGTACTATAATTACCTGAAGCAGGTGTTGCTTGACCTAGGGATTAAAAATGAATCACCTAGTCCACCGTGCACGGTTAACGTTCGTATCTCTGCAACTCCCAAAAGCTACAAAAGGTCTAAATCTCAGATGTTTAAGCTTTTAAGACATTCTTAATATTATAAAAATTATATTTGTTTTTTGGGGGTTAACAATTTTTTGGCCTAGACTACAAGATCTATATACTTTATGATGACCTCCATAGGTCAGAAGCAACTTGCCCAGTTTAGGCTTCGCCATTTCTACTATCAAGAATCCTACTATTACCTCCAGACAACCTCGAAAAGTGCTTTTATTTCAGTAATTACCGGAATCAGCTGTTGCTTGACCTTGAGATAGAAACCGTATCACCTGATCTACCGTGGATTGTTAAAGTTCCTATCTCTTCAAGACCAAGGCTACAAAATGGTCTAAGGTTCAGATTTTCAAGCTCTAAATAAATGATAAAATATTCTTAATAATACATACATTATGCTTCTTTTTGGGGGTTAAAAAATGGGTATGGCCTACAAGATTTAAACCACTATAAACTCTATAGACTGTTTAGTGACCTACATAGGAGGGAAACAGCTAGTCCAGCTTAGGATTCGTGTGGTGTAGATCGCCATTCTAGGGTCTGCAATTGTACTTACTGCTTCTGGCTACCTCAGCATATACTTTAACGCTATAATTACCAGAATCAGGTATTGCTTGATCCAGGAATTTAACCCGTATCAACTGGTCCACCCAGAATGGTTGGCGTTCTTTCATTTCCACCATAGGGATCACAAAATGATACAAGGCTTAGTTTTTCTTATCCCAAATTATAAACATTATAACAGATTCTTAATATTACAATAATATGATATAGATATTTGGCTTTGGTTCCATTTCCGCTGTCTCTAGACAACGTATCAAGACAATGTAATATTCAATTATGCTCGGTTCTGAAACCCTAGTGTAACGTTAACATGGCTATTATTCCCACAAAATCAATAGATAAGCGACATGGGAACTGAGATACATAGTTGAGTATACACTCAAATAACGGGGTCAACACAAAATTTGGTAATCTCACACAAACCGCATTAAAAATATGTTCTTTTGTTTTTGTACATTATTCACCAGAACGTTTTGGTCAAATAACAAAAATATTGTGTTAATCCATGAATTGATACTTTGTAATCCTAATTCAAGAACCCGTTGTTGCAAGTTATAAAGCTGATCATTTACTGAAAGTATGCGAGAGGGAAACCTTTTCGTGTTCAGCAGGGATATTCGATCATGGTTGATACTTTGCCACATCGCCACACTCAAAGCGAATATGATCCGTCCGGCTGGAATCCTGTATTTTACCATGTTTGCCGACTATTGAATGAACACTTCACACATTGGTGCGAAGTGCTCGATCGGTAAACGCTTTTCCCACGAGGGTAACACCGGCTTGTGCATTCATCAGTCTTCCTCTTCTCCAGTATAAAACAAGAATATCCAAATCCCGCAAACCCTCTCGGCAGAAATTACGTATTTACAGGTTGGTCTCCCGCACCAGGGACACTTTTAGCAAACATTCTCTTCAAATTCGAGGTAAACGATGGCGTAGTCAGTGCTAACATAAAATTACTCTCAGCGTTGATTCCAGTGGAAATGTTAGTACTGCGATTGCGGAATTAAACAAGTCGGAGGTAAATAATAAGTATTTGCCAGTGATATTCTGCAAACAAACATTGAGGGCGGCTGCATAGGATTTCATAGGGTCCAGCTCATAGTATGACCGCATGCCGACCGCCTCTCGCGCCGCCACCATCATTGCGCTGTTTGCGCTTCAGCTTACTAAGCACATTTTCGGTGGAATTTCTGTGCGCGTTGCTATTACTCCCAGATAAACTTATTATTTGATCATCCGCACTAGTAATCCTCGCAATCTATAACGTTCGTTTTATGCGAATGCATATTAGTATGTCAGATTTAATTAAAAAATACGTTTTATTATCAGGTTATTCATAATTTAAGTCCGAAATATAACTGCCAGAAATAATGCGGCAAATGCGAATCTGCCAATAAATAACCAGAGCATATTTACTCTTTTCTTTATCTATATCTCGACCCGTTCATTCGACGTCTTCTGTTTTTCTTCCGTTTGTTTGAGTTCTCGCTCCGACTGCGAAGCTGCTTGTCGTTGTGGTCTCTTTGGGCAATGATTCCTATCACAAGTTTGCGTTTTTAATGAAAAAGGATGGGCCAAGTTTATATTTCCGTTATGGTTATTAACTCGGCGCGTAACCAAGTTTGGCGTTCGTTGTTTATGAACTATGGCTCCCGCAACACACACAAATACGTCCAAGAAGCAGACAACTGCAGGGTATAGTCGAGCAGGCGGCACAAATCATCGCCATTACGCGATCCGACAAGATGTACAGCATACTTTGTGTGAACTTTGCTCGTGCCGGTTGTCGACGCTGGGCCGGAGTGCTTTATCAAAATAATAATACTTGTTGGTTCTAGCAAACTTGCTAATTGCTAGTAATACTCCCAGCTACGATTGCGACGTGCAGACGCGAACATTTTTGAAGTTCCGCGGTTTTCTACCAACTTTCCTCAGAAAGCCAAACATCCGGCGCGATTTAATTAAAATCCAATTAAGATTCCAATATCCAATCAAATATTCAGCAAGCTGGCGCTATTGCCAGCCGAAATTATTTTGCACACAGAGCTAAATACCTATTGATTTGTTCTTTGTACGGGTTAGGCGAACATAAGTCATCGGAATTTCTTTGTGGTCGAAGTTGCCGGCGTTTTCAGCGCGGATTTATAGATCCTGGTGGAAAAATGGCGAACGACTTTATCGAAAACGACAATGGACACCAAGCGCACAATAATCACTGGAGCGCGAATGCAAAACGCGTACGATTCATGACGCAGCAATTGCATTTGCAGCGGATAGAAATTCCAGGTGTGTCCTTATCACACCGCTCGGGCAATAATTATAACCGCGAATGCATGCTTCTAAGCGTACGATATCTTTTGTTGTAATCAATGCTTGTCGTATATTTATTACTAATTGCACTTTAATATTACCAGCGACGCTTACATTATGCAAGCCTTTATTCAACATCGACATTCAATATCCAACGACACACAATAGTCGACTTCCATTACGAGCAGTTAACACGTGTCCAAATTTGATTTTTATCCAATGTATAGCTTGTATGGCTGATTTTCTTTATGCTAAAGCCGTTTAGCCAGTTGGTGTTAACAATCGCGCACTTGACGATTTCGGCTCGTTCGTAAATCAATTAGAAGCGTAATGGTGCGCCTCCCCAAATATGGGTCTCAAAGGAAATTCGTTCCTATTATGTGCGAACGCCGGCCACAGTCAGCACAAGGCAGCAGGACTTGGCAGCAGGACGAGGGTGAAAAATGTGATTGCGCGTATTGTGCTCGTCCTCCAAGCCTTGCACCGACCGCATTTCACGCTGACGTAGGGTCAAGTTATTTGATTACGGACGCGGGCGCGTAAAAAGGAGCTGCTTTTTTCACTCGGTTTAATTTGCGACTTCCTGTCGCCTTTGGAGATGACATTCGCCACGTTCCTGCTATTTTCACCCCGGGTGCTAGGGAGGAGATCAATCCATTTCACATACATCATCACTGAACGCAATCGTAGTGTATTCCTCGTACATAATTGATTGAAACATTAAACATTCATAATTCAATTTGATTGCTTCAGCGTAACAGCATATTGTATTACCTGCATTATTTAGTAGGCCGCGAATGAATTCCCATGATTATTATATACTGGCAAATTGATCCACCTCCATCACTCCATTCAGGCATGTTAATTACCTACGTGTTCCGGAATTGATTTTCCCTATAGAGGTGATTGTGAAGAATGGTGCAATTTGGGATTGGCGACCAGTAATTAATCGGATTTAATTAGTATTTTGGCAATCATATGAACTTTAGGTAGATTTGTAATAGAGTTACCCTGGGATAGCCTAGAGGTTTGTCAATCACTTCTAAATCAAAAGAGTGGATGATTGGAACCTAGCACAAATAGTTGATGAATAATAATCTATTTTCTAAATCAAGTTATTTTAAGAATACGATTCTCATAATAAAGAACATAGGAAAAAATTTCTGGTTCAATAACTAAGAATTCAAATTGCGAATGAAAAAATTGGTGCAACCGATACTCGAACCCGAACCCACCAATTGCTGATTCATTGGCTTTAATGCGTATGGATGGGTTCGAGTCCCTGTCTCTCCAATGTTTTCCTTCTCAATTTGAATTCTTAATTACACATCGTTCATTTTTGGGGAACAAATAAAACGCGCTGGATCAGCTAATATGATTTAGATTCAGAAACATTTGTAGAATATTTTGTGAAAAAGTTAGATCCAGATATGACTCCACATTTTCAGAATTAATTAGTGAAAATCGTGAGTTTATACAAGTAAAGCCACACCCTTCATTTCTTATTGCTTATGAGGCAACGTTGTTTACCAACGTCGCACCCTCTTATCGCCCTCTTATGGTGATTGATTTGACAAGTCGTAAAACCCTTGATTCAAGCAAGAACGCCGCTCGCATCAAAAGTAATTTTATAGTTATTTAACAACAGTGAGCGCAACGCGGTGCTTGTGGCCTCCGTGGCGCATTGGTTAGTAGTACCTCAGTAACGAACAACTGACGAGCGCCAGCAAGGTGACACGGGTTCGAGTCCTGCGTCAGCCAAACTGGTGCTGGACAATGTGTCTACGGGTGTCGCCAGGGGGAAACTACGGTCCTCGGGGGAATTCTATTCCGAGGGTGGTTGCAGGACTCCTCCTGTAGGGAGTTAGTACAAAAGGCCTACAAACCACCTACGTGTAGATGCCGCAGTGCTGCCGGACGGCTATAGTCTGACCTCCCGTCTTAAAAAAAAACGCGGTGCTTCCAAAACAGTTAAGTTGTCACGTCAACAAGCCGTAGTTCCGCCTCGTTTCGTCCGCTTCACCTCATATGCCTGCGCCTCACTCTCATATAATTCTACATATAAAGCACATACTTTTCATTAATTAATTCTGAAAAAATGGTATCATATCTGGATGTAATTTTTTCACAAAATATCCTACAAATTTTTCTGAATCTAAATCATATTGGCTGATCCGACGCGTTTCACTCGTTCCTCTGAAATGAATAGTGTGTTATTGGACCAGATTCTTATATTCTTTTTTTACTCAATATCGGTTCCAAATCATTTACAATTTAATTTAATTCAGGTGTCTTTTGGTTAACTTTATTTAACTAATTTTTAATAAAAGAAAATTATTTACTTCGTATTTATTGCATATTTTTATTTTCGACAGTAAATTGATTTAACAGATTTTCAGTCCAAAAACTAAATAAAATAATTACAGACAGGTGAGGATTTTCTAGACCCAAGCTTGTTTAAGTATAAAAAATTAAAGAAGCAACCATAACAAATTTATAATTAATCGGGCAGTCAATATCATCATTATTTCCAAGACTATCCAATAAATATATTTCCACCCCAAGTTCTGCGGTTTCAGGGCTATAACCAACAGAAAAATAATTAGTTCTGCACACTATAAATTATATAACATTAAAATCACACGCTAAATTTACTTTTATATTGATCATCCAATAAACTAACAGATATTACAAAGCATATTTTCCACTTGTTAGTAATATCAAACAAAAATTAGCAGGATGAAGCATGAATATTGTTTTTCTCCTCGCCTGGCATTTTGGTATACTTAGTATCCGGTGTCATGTCGAGGATTAGTTGTAGATTTTATTACAAAGTCATGGTCATCAACTTGCGCGCATGATGGCGTCTACATGCGCCCCGAGAAGGGCTGTAAGTCGAAAAGGTGAGTTTCACCGAGCGGAATACGAGTATGACGACAGAATGCATTGGCTGTGCCGTAATAAATTTGCAACTAGATTACGAGTTAATGCCGCGCAACGTGCCGGCAAATTAACTAATAAAATATACACCCCCGTCTAAGACGCCACCTCGCGACGTCTGCATTTTACGCTCGCGAGCGTAATATTGGATCTGTCAGCGCGAGGTATTGAATCGCTCAAATACGCTTTATTATCGACCTTATTTTACACTGCCAAGGTAATGTCTTCTTCAAAATGTAGGCAGTGTATTAGAAATCCTCTTTACGACTTCACTTCCAGAGCCATACTAAAGAAGTAAGAGTAAGTTTTTATGTGAATTTATATAACTGGAGTTTATATAATTTTCTTTCAAACGCCGATATGATTTTAAGAAACCCTAATGAGCTTTCTTTGCCCTGCGCCGAAGTTAAGTATTAATCCGACGTAAAATATGTTTCTTTCATAATTAATTTTGTTCGAATTAATCCGCTTAGCGTCTTGTTATAAGTTATAAGTAAATTGGGCGCTTAAGACGCCAATCGACGGCGTGCAGCCGTCTACCAGATCCAATCATCCTCGAATTCGAACAAAAACCGCCGCTGCTGAATCAATCGATGGCCGAGTGAAATCTTTACATCACCTTGCAAGCTCAAATGCTGCACGCAGCGGCAACTGCAAGATTTTTTGTTTCAAGTCTGCTCCAATCTTACACTTGGTCCAGATTAAGATTGGGATTGTATGGTCCACGTCACTTGAAGAAGCGTGGAAGTTTATTAATGAATTTATTAGGTATTTTGATTAGGGATGAAGTTGACCAGTTATCAAAACAGGTATAGGAACTAATGGCGTACGACTTAACTTGCGGTGACTTAAAAATAAAACAATTGCGGTTAGGTTGCGTAAAAAAAGCTTTTAGTGAGGATGTTGGAGGCAGGTGCTCTTGACACATGTGATTAAAAAACTTTGAAAAATGTATCAATTTTTGACCATCAGTTTTTACTTTTTTTTTGTATTAACAATAGGGGCTTAAATTTTGTTTTTAGTATTATATTTACTTAGAGGTCTACAATTTTTTTCTTCTACTAAAGTTTCCTTTATAATTTCTTAATTAATTGTGTCCTAAAGGATATTTTCTGATGTTTTGGTTAATTCGCTACAACATCGAACATGGAACATGGAATATACATAAAGTTTAATTAATTTTAATACTAAAGCAATCTCCTTCTGATTTATTTTAACCTAATATATCAAGATTTTTCGTTGACTTGGATTATTCCAACAGAATTCATTGTTTGGAAACTTAAAATATTTAATCTTGGCCCTTAGGGTATTATGAAATTAGCTATAATCCCCGAGGCTAACATAAACAAAAATCTAATAAACTCCCTCGTCGATCTCCCTGAAGTTAAATCTCTAAGGTTTTATCATCAAGTTTTCCACCCTCGGAAGTAGCAGCCTAATACGCATTCGTTATTATGAAAACTAGCCGAAAATTAAATTACATTTTCAATGCAAATTTGTATTTTTAATGCACCGCGCCTCTCGCACTAAATTGTCTGTTATTAGGAGAGCAACTCCAACTGCCAGATTTCCAATGCCGTACTGAGTAAATATAGACGACAGTCCCCTCTGAAAGAAAAGTACATTTCATGCGTGGGGACGTCAGACAAACGATAAAAAAGAACGCCTACCCCGTAATATGTGGCGGTGTGTCGGCCCACTTTCGGTTGGCGGTCGCTTAATAAAATCATCCCTCTGACTAATAACGCAGGGTGCAAGTCCTCAATAAATTTAAGTCGTTTATAAAATTTAGACTGAATAAGCCTGCATGAATGTCACCACTTGCAATTGAATTTTATCGTTTATTTTTCATAGTTTGATTTACTCAAGCTGTGTTTATAATATTGTTTCGCTGAGGTTCCTGGGGACTGAGGTGAGTCAATTGTAATGTAAACCTGTCATTTGCTTCCCACCCCAAGAGTAAATACGATAATTGCGCAATTTCGATTTTCAAAGCTCGCGTTCGTGCCACAACTTCCCCTCGACATCAGCGAGCTCCTCTTGCATGAAAGTAATTTTATTTTATTGTAACTACACGTTGCAATGCGGGCGTATCGCTTTCAAATCGATCGCGTAGCACGCGCGAGACGCGAAATGGCCACGAGCAATTGCTTCGATTTAAATAGACATAAATTCCACGCAGTCAGTGTGCAAACACCCCATCTATTTGCACTCGACCGGCTGATGAATTTCATCAATATCTACAAATTTTCATCTGTCTCACAACAAAGTCCCAACAAAAGTCCAACTCAAAGGTTCTTAACGTTACTAGTCATGGAGAAAACGAAATAAAATTAAATCAACTGTTTAGGATAACATGATATGGAGGAAAATGAGAAGAAAATATAAACCCAATCTTTCTCTGCTTATGTGTATTGATATTACGGGATGAGGAAAATTTTAAAATAACATTTGTCATATTTTACCGTGAATTTCCGCGAAATCTAAAGCTCCCGAGCTTGGTTATGCGGAGAGCGCATTTGGTTTATGAGGCAGGTTTTATAGCTGAGTATAACCTCTCAATATTTTAGGATATTCAGTGAAGCAAACGCGTTAATCAAAGCGACTCGGCTCGGGGAAATATACTGATCATCATAATTCTCTATGCATTATGCGACTGGAATTTAAATTAGACGCAACAGCAGTAACTACAATTGATTAGATTTATTATATTTATATTAAAATATGTATGGTAACATTCCAGAATGTAAATACTCATCTGCATATAAGACCGCGAATGCGTCGCAAATCAGAATTTACGACTTAATAAAATTTCCTGTCGACAGGCGTAAATCAAACTTCGTAAACATTTTACTCACAATCAGCGATGCTGAACGATTCCGGTAATAAATAATAAATATCAACAAAATCCGTCACCACATCAAATTCGAATTTCACTGAAAGTAAAAAGTAAAGCCTATAAGGATTTGCTTGATTTTCGCATCCGATTGTTTCCTTCTGTAAAGGTTTTATTATGTTTGCCTGTAGGTCGTATCCTGCAGCGAATTTCGTTTGTGTTGTCAGCTTGGGTGACATTTCGCACCGGCCGACATCCGCTCGCCGTCCATCGAAGGCGGCAGGTGATAAATCACGAATGCCGTAACCCTGTCAATCGACGGGCAACGTCGCCGCCACCATTGCTTAGCTGGGCCCGATGTAATGCCACTTGTATTCGCAGTCGTTGGATTTGAATTGGAAATTGATCTGTCTAAAGCCACCCAGTTGCGCCGCGCACCTTCCTGGCGTTTATTTTATTTGTTAAAAATTTACCCAATTCTTCACACATTCCCGTTAATAATATAATTGTATTATTAATTATAATTAGTATATTTGGAATTAGTTTTGTTTTGCAATTTACCTAAAAATCGGCGTATATTGTGTCAGGTCATGTCGGCCCAATTTGAATAGCGTGTCAGTTCGTTTCGTTGGTGAAATTGGTTTTGTAATCGCTTTTAATTTACTTTTTTATAGTTCGCAGTAATTGCCGATGCAGTTCTATGTCCAAAAAAGTAACTGGACATTTTGGAAGTTCATCGGATTAACTACTGCAATCACTGCTGAAAATGTCATGAACTCAGTTGCGTGTCAGAATGATAACAAATCAAATCAGCATCAGTATTGATTCGACATACTGATTAGAGTGTTCTAGTTTCTCTTTAATTTTTAGTGAGGTCACCTTTTATGGGGAATGGTTTTGATTTGTGTCAATTCCTGTCCTTTGTCCTTCTCTTTGTCCGTCACCCATTTTCTCTAATAATAGTGACAATATTGGAAACTAGTTTCGGAATATGACTATAATTTCGAAAATTTCTCAAATTCGTATTTTAGGGCACTTCCGGTTGTAATCTATAGTTGAAAAGTTGGTTTATAGAGCATCAGACCCGTATGATTCTATTCATGTGAAAGTGTTTGCCGATATCTCTTATAGTATTAGAGAAAACGTAGCGAATGACGCCGGATGGAATTTCATAGTGTACTCTCTAAACCATAGATAAGAGATTTCGGAAAACGGTTCTCACCATTCGAATCAGGAGGATCTGGCCTGTTTTAAACAAGATTTTGTACTTCGGGGTGCGATCGCAAGTGACTCAAAACACGAATATATAAATTTAGAAGATAACATAACAATTTGGAATATTTCTTAATTATTGGAATGGTCCTAATTATTGTGAATTTTACATCTCTCTGTCTCGATCATTTAGGCTGTCCATTTCAGCTTTCTGAGATCACAAATTGCAAATTCTGGTTTTGGGTCACTTTTCGGATGTCGAGCCTGTTAAATAGAATGGTGATAACCGTATTCTGGTATCTCTTATAGTTTTCGACAAAAAGTTGTGTTGGACACCGGAAAATGAAATGTTCCAGTATCCTGTGTAAACTGTAAGAGATAACGGAAAACGAATTCAATTCAGCAGGATATGCTGTGTATTCGACAAGATTTTCAACTTTTGGGTGCAACCGGAAGTGACTCAAAGCACGTTTAGGAAGAAAACGTAAGAATTTTGAATAAGAAAAGCTGGTCGCGTATTATTGTAAATAGTATAATGGAATTGCTCATAATGTTTCAAAATATGAACAGTTTTTAACTTTCGGTTTCGGAAAATTCGTATTTTGGGCTACTTGCGATCGTACCCGAAGAACGGCGATAACCGCATTTTGATATCTCTTGTAATTTTAGAGAGTACGCCGTGATGGACGCCGGAAAATGGAATTTCACGCCATAAAAGATACCGGAAAACGGTTTTCAGCATTCGATTTAGACGGATGGGGTCTGTGTTGAATAAGATTTTCAACTTCCGGGTGCGACCAGAAGTGACTCAAAACACGCATTATATAGATACATTTAGGAAAAAAACATACGAATTTAGAATAAAAGAACTCACAATCAGCACATTTTATGGTAAAACTGCTATCTACACCATAAAAGATATCGAAAACGGTTTTCAGCATTTAATTCATTAGGTACTGGTCTGTGTTGAGGAAGATTCTTAACTTCCGGGTACGACCGAGAGTTACTCAAAATAATGTAAGGCCGTCACGTATTATTGTAAAGTTTTTAAAGGAATTGGTGATAATTTTGCATTCTTTAGCAGACATCTGTTATTTCATTCCATTTGTCACAGTATTTTTTCAAATAATATAAAAGATATCGGAAAAGCAAATTGATATTTTGGGTAGCTTTGGGCCGGAAATGCAATATTTTGGCTGTGCTATACCAGTGCCTACTAAACAGAATGGTGATAAGCGTTCTGTGATATCTCTGTTTATAGAGAAAACTGTGATAGACGTCGGACAATATTTTATATCGATCTCTTTGATATCGATCTGTTTGATGTGAGCAAAGGTTGCAAATTCTGATTTCGATCGGAAATGTTCCAAAATATAGAACATTTAGGAAGAAAACGTAAGAATTTTGGAAATTACATAAAATATATATTGGAAAAACTTGTGGAGCACATTTTTAAATTATGTCTAACTAGACGTTTAACCGGTTAAAATTGAAAATGACCAGAAATTTGATAGTATTACTACTTTTAAATTTATAAGATTTAACTTTAATGTTCTTTCTCTTAGATAGGTAAATCCCAGATTGAAGACAATAAAGTGTGGTTAGTAGATATACTATCAACTGCGTGGACTCAGGACGCTAGACATAAGAACCAGACACTTTTCTCTACTCTTCTCACTTAAAGAATAAAAGAAGAAACGAAAAGCGCTCAGCGTCGAGTTGCCCATTTATACAAAAAGACCGAAGTTCTCTCGGCGCCCAATGAAATAAGGAACACATTAAACGATTTCCCAGGACAGTCACGTTCAAACCCGGAAACGCTTTTCTCGCAAACATTTTCCTCTACTTTTCATTTTCTCCTACAATTATCTAAAGCAGTTTGATAACATAGTAAAAATTTCAACCTCGAAAATTACGGCTGTTTTAATTAAAAACGCAATACGTACTCTAAAAAAACGGAACCGGATACGACACTCAAGTGATCATTCTGAAAATGAATACGAGATTAACTTTTTACGTGCTGGAAAATTAATAACATGTTTAATAGTCGTACGTAGGTAACGTATGTAGTCATATAAGAACAAGTAGGCACATGCATGACTAAATCCCGCTTGTAAAAAGCAGCAGTAAAACATTATTCGTCAAGTCTAGCGCAATTACGACTACAGCAATTTTTTCCAGCTGGGTGTCGGAACATAAATGTATTCTCACATTATATGTTGTTTCTCGCACGACGACGCTTGCCGCGCTTTAATCCAGAGGTGGCTGAGAAGCGCGCTAAGTCGGTGATGTGTTCATTATTCGCGTGCGAGATTGTACCCGGCGATAGTGGCGCTGTAATGACTTTATTCGAACCTAATCAATCAAGATTCTGTCATTATGAACGATTTCAGTGGCTTACTGCCTTACTGACTTTATGCGCATGCAGCTTTCTTTCCTGCCACCCATAATGAACAGAGGAACTACGTGCACGCCGCGTCGCGGTATCGCGCCTTCCAGTCTGACACCGCTGATGTCGAAGCGCATTAACTTCATTGCGCCTAGATTGCTTCTTAATGAGACGAACATTATGTGCATGGAAAACGCTGTTCGTGGAAACGCAAACTTTACGAGCATGAGCGCCAACGAGGTGCAAGATTGGAAATGCTCGCAAAAACGGAAATTGCCAAATGAACAACCGACAGAAGAACAGCCAGCGCGCAACTAGCCTAGTCGGACTAGGTACGGGTAAGCTGATTGGAAATGGTTTATTAAGGTCATCTAGTCTATGCCTAGCAACAAAAGATCAGGCAGGAATACGCAAAGTCATTTAGGGAATTCGTGCGCACACGACTTGTTCATATTTGGCTAATTGCGCTATCTGGAAAGGAGTAATCAGCGTACAAAATATGAGATGCTTTGCATTTCCGATGATTTGTTAGCTTTGCTGAGAGTATAATTTACTCGTATATTCTTTGTTTGGTAGGTCATGCCGTCATGATGAATATGGCAATGTGATACATTCCTTTGGATTTTTTGACATAAATATTGGAACGTTAGAGAAGTTAAGGATGAAGCCATTCTGGCTATTTTAATGAACTTATTCCATTAGGGGAGACTGGGTACGGTTGAAACAATTTCATTTATTGCATTCATAACCTTATTAATTTTACGGTTCCTTCTATGACGCTATAAGCGAGGTCTACTGTATTTAAACGCGGTCCGCTAGTTGACGACCACTGATGTAATTGGTCCAAATTCACGTTTAGGGCAAATTTTTCGTTTTTTTTAATCATATCTGCAAAATGATGGATTTTGCGTTTGTATCGGAATTTCTGATAAAAGTATCGAACCATTAGTGAAATATGTGAAATACATGTAATCAATAAATCGTTTTTACTTTGTTTATTAAATAACAGAAGAATTTTATTTTCACAAATATATTCGGTTCCAGTATTAAAAGTAGAAATCGAAATAATACAAACATTGTAATATAATACAGCACTATAAATTAAAACAGTTCGAGCTACCCATTCAATTTGAAATGTAAATAAAATCCTACACATCATTGCATTCGGAGCAAGGAATTCATATTCAATTTATTCTTTATTTATTTGTTTTTTATTAAAACTAAAAGCTAGGCTATGCGTTTTATATTCGATTAGATACTCCAATATGACTATGGATTTTTATTTGCTATTTTATTCGTTCATGTTCACATATAATATATATTCAGTTCTGTTATGAATACTTTTTAATTAGGAACAATCAAAGCAAAGGACCCAAATTGTAGGTTCATGTAATATACGAAATACAAGGGCCCAACTAGTGATTTTGAAAGTCATCATGATTATCGGATTACTCCTGTTATACTCATGTGTAAGCATTATAGTTTACACCGCTTGTTTGCCGCCTTCGCAACGACCGCCTCCGTTAACCGGCTAACTCGAAACACTTTGCGCCGCTTCCACCGGCCTTTCTAGCGCTAATGGCGGCGTATCACGCTTTGCAGCCCGTAAATTACGAACGCGTTGACAACTAATACTGGATTTCGATGGACGTGCTTTAGCAACTGCTTGTCAAATGAATGCGTGCATTTATAAAAGTTGCATGTTTGTAAATCATGGGAAGGTTTTTTGTCCTCTGGGGAAATGGAAAAGTCATGGCTGTTTCAGTAATTTATCACGCAAGCTGGTTGTTTCCAGGATTCTGTCGTTTTTCTAGTTGCTGGTAATGTTTTTGTCAACAAGTAACTCAGAAACGAATGTAAAATTCATGGTTGCATAGTGTGTACTCATTACGACATCTAACGGAGAGGAGAGGAACTTGCTATTTATCGTTTGATTCTGAAGAAAAGCTCATGTCATAATATTTTTCACAGCTTGATACGTAAATAACTATTTATTTTATTACTGCAAAACGTAATGAAATTGTACTCGAAATCATTATAATTTTATATCATAACTTAATTGCTTGGTTGAGCTTTATCACCTCATAAAAACTAAATATATTTGAATGAAGATATAAGTAAAACTAAATGTTATTTCAGTTGTAATAAGAATTTCTTTTTCGTCTCGAAACGAAGAAAAACCTTGAATGCTACGTGAAAAACTTCGTACTTTTTAAGCACATGAATTCAATCCTGTTTTGTGTTGCACTCCCAGTTGACATTTGCATAGTTATAAAATTTTTATACATCTCAAGAGACTAGTAAAGCCAGTCGAAGGTTTTAATTACTCGAGCTACAGTAAAGTTTTCTTTGCCGAGCTTTTTTTTTGCTTTAATTGCTTAGTAACTGTATTCATTTTCATCCAGCTACTTCACTGTATGTTTGAGGAAAAAACTGATGACTTTGTAAGGCCATTCATACTCGTATAACGATGGACACCATCCAAGTCACAACATCCATGGTGTAAGTGATGCAAGGTCCTTTGAGCTTGTTTATGCCGTCTGCCTACTGTTTATACATTAATATATGCATCGCCAGTTTTTGTTATTTCGGCACCATCTCGCCGACGCCCCGATCGTATATCTCGCGGGGATGTCGTCGCGCTGGGCCATAACAAAAAAACTGCGCTAAAAACCGAAGATGCTGCGTGTGGCTGCGCGCCGCTGATAGCCATCGAAATGCGCGCGACTATTGTATGCAAACTCTTCGCGCCGCGCGGGTCGTATATTTTTAATGTGGTCGACATAAATTTCTGCGCGGTCGTGGAGCGGCGACAACCGAAATGCAAAACCATGGACGCCGGCCAGCCAAGAAAGCGGCGCGGAGACCGAGCAGTCTTCTTGGCAGAGCTTGCGGAGGATGCAATGGATATGCTTGACAAACTCCTGCAACGCAGTTCATTCATTCAATACTGGTTGACAAAAGTACACTTGCAATACTTAACTTATCTTATTCAAGTAAAAAATATAAAATTTTAATTTTATAACTTTACTTCATAATACTGAAATTAAGCCCATTATAGGAATTAATATAAAATTTGTTTTTGATTTTAAGTATGTACTTATAAAATCTCGATGTTTTCAGTTATAATTGGAGAGAAAAAAATTATAGAGAAAGTTGCTTTTGCATTTTCCAGGTTTATAAATCAACGTAAACTAGCAAATTTTTTCCAATAAATAATTACACGTCGTTCATTTTTGGGGAACAAGTGAAGTGCGCCGGATCAGCCAACACGATTTAGATTCAGAAAAATTTGTAGAATATTTTGTGAAAAAAT
>JAODVP010008876.1:0-16949 GCA_025400035.1 Tetradonia laticeps
TCAAGACGATATTTCAGCCATAACACTGACGATATAATTTTCGGAATACGGCTGAATGAGTAAATCTGGACGCTGGCTTAATTTTCACCCCTCAGTATAAAATTATTTAGAGAACAATTCGTAAAATTTTTGTAGTGCATATTATAGTACTACTGTTATACTATACCCTGTGGTATTTTAATTACTTATTTCCACGGACCTGTGTGCCTTTATTTGCTTTTATAATACCTTTGTGTACTCTGTATTTATTGCTTTCTCACGTTCCACTGCACATACATATCTCGTATCAACTGCGTCAACTAGAAAATTTATACATCTGCTTGTATATTGTATATACTGATGTTATTTGGGAAGTGATTGAATGGGTAATTAAGATAGTATCAGTTTTTATTTAAGATGAAAGAATGATTATGTTGATTGTATGAACGCGTCCGCCCGCTTCGCTAACAAAGTGGACAGTAGTTGTTCTTGGTCAGTTATTTTGGCGTGCCGGCACTGCCATGCCAGCGCCATCTCTCTGCTAACAAACCGCATTGATTGTTGTTCTTTACAGCAAACTACATATACAAAAGAATTTTTAATTATCATTGGCTAGAAACTTCTTGAATAATTTTCGCTTACTAGAATTCATTTGTGCTATATTTGTGAGGTAACAACAAACAATACTTTCCAATCCAATTAGGAACAGAAAGTTTTGTTCTACTATCTGCTGTTATTAGTTTAGTTATTCATAAAAACTAAGGGAAGAGAATGTAATAAGACTCATTTATTATCACGCTCTTATTTGAATTGTAAGTAAAAGAAGGCCTTGTGCAGTATCATTTTATTATACATATATTGTTCTGTCAAACAATATCTTGTCAACGCCAATGAATTAATACGAAAATTACAGTCAGCTCCAGTTTTTTTTTATGGTTTACTCTGCTTTTATTTGCAAATCAATATTAAAATGCCTCATATCGAGAAAAACGTACGATGTTGCTCCTCCAAACCTGATTCCCATGACGGTCTCAGTCTTCCAAAATTATCGCCAGCCCATGGAAATAATAAACGACCAGTCCGTTCCACAGGCGCAACGTGCATACCAACGTCGCAATCAGGCTTTGACGGAAGATATTGTTCTACCACCCGCAAAAAAGTCGTAGAGAACTTACTATACTTCATTACTGCCGTCATCATAGTCTGCACTGGAATATGCCTTTACCAATATTTGTTTCCCCAAGAAGAAGTTTACGGCTTTTACATCTTCGTGTTGCTAAAATTCTTTGGAGTTATATCATAGATCATGCAAAATGCAAAGGAACAAAACTAAATTGAATTGGAAGATGTAGAGACGCTTATGGCATTTCAAAATTAATTAACATTAAATTAACTGTACATAAACAGTTTTTCTTGAAAATGTTTGTAAAAATAAATAAAACGTTAAATCATATTCCGCTAATAGCCTTTTATTTCAATATGAATAAGCCGACATGAATAACACTAAACCTAATGTTTATTGTTCTACGTTGTTATACAAGTGATTAAAATCATTTATAAGAAAAACTGCTCAGTTCTATCCCTACGATTTCGTAAAATATACAATAATGTTTAGAATGAAGGCACAAATAATCGCGTGCAATTCGATAAGTTATACACGCACATAGGTTCGAGACATTGTATTATATAAGTTACTTATGATTATGTTACGATTCATTTACAATTGCATGTGCAACGCACGCATAGGAATAATCTACGCTTTGGTGTCACAACAATCAGGTATATTCCGAAGGTAAGTAATGATGTCAAACTTACTGTGAGTGCGAATTGTAAACTTTGCTATGAAGCATACTGTTTTATTTGTTGAGTGGTAATCAAACTTGGAATGAAATTTCAACTATTTTAAGACAACATAGGAATCTCAAACATTCAGGATCTTTCTAAATTTCATCATTTAAATCGGTTGTTAGGCTAGGAACACACATACTAGTACTTCGCATGTTGTATACTCAATCAACACGTATATACAGTTCGCATTTTTCGTGATAGTTGACATACTGGAATATGTAACAAGTCTGTTCCCCACCTTATATACATGTGTGATAACTGTCAAAAACAGAAAAAATAATTAGATTACAATAATCGTAAATAAAAACGTTTTTATGATGAAATCGTACTCATAAAAACGTATTTATTTAGGATATTTAAAATCTAAATATTAAATTTTGTATCCCGCTGCCGAATTTCTATCTACTTATTTATAACAATCTTGGAAGTCCAGATTGGATTACGGAAAAAACTATTCGGTTCAATTTCATTGTAATGGTTATAAAAATTATGCTGAATTCATTAGTGGATTTTCCTTTCACCACTCAATCAGTATCAAGCTTTTCTGAAATAATAATAATTATTGAGGTTATAAAGATTTTTTATATAATTTTATCTTGCAAAGTGCAACTAACAGAATAACAGAAGAAAAGTTGTGTTTTATTTATATAGTTTTTTCTCGTACGCAGTTTGTGCTGCCTTACCAATTTAGAGGAGCTTTTACAATGTGTAATCTCTAAATTAGGTGTATATGTACGCGAGCAAAAATTAAATCAATGAAACCAACACCTTTTTCAATATTTCTCTTTCCTGTGTACCACCGTGTAAAGGTAAATGAAAAACTTTACACCTTAAAATGAATGCTAAATGAATTCAGCACCATCTTCAATAACGAACAATGTAGAGATTTTCGTTCTGTGTAAAATATCACTGTTATTATCCTTAAGAACTAATACCCAAATACATAATTGATACGTTTAGGCAAAATAAGTTTGACAACATTCGAGAATTTTACCGATATTGGTAGCACAGAAAACGAAGATTGTTCCTAAGTTATTAATGTGCAATATCTGCTACAGTTTGTATAAAATTAACTGACTAGACTAGCGTTAGACAGTTATTCTAAAACGTGTACCTATTAAACCTATATCTTCGTGTTGAGCACCTCAAATTTAAAACGCAAGTCCAAATCCCTAGTAATAAATAATCGACTGGTAATAGCAGCTCTCAGCCCCATACGATTCATTGTGTCCATCACTCAAGTTATCCTAACACTTAGATTTTACAGATAACAATAATCACATTTTGCAAATACGTGCTTATATGCTGACTTCTATGGGCGTTTGTTGAATTTTCTGGTTCTGAAGTTTCCCTACATTGTAACTTATAATAGATTCTTTAAGCTAGAAGTGTGATTCAGCGCCCACGTCGTACGCGATCACCGTATACTAAGGCTTCAGTCGCTTAAACCCAGCGCCGTCCTGTCCCAATTTCAGTTCCTCATAGAGTGTGGGATTGACTTCCTGTTGGGCCGGCACATGTAGCGATTCTTGTTTCCATCCGGCACCACCGGATGTTGCTGACACTGCAACTGCGACTCCATTGGATGCAGAATCGTTCTGCAACGCGGGTCCCTAGCCACAAAAAGACCAATTGAACGAACTTGTATGATTAAATTAGACTATGTTATGTTAGGTTATTAATTACATCATCGCATACCTGTACATGATCCATGTTTACTTCCCTTAAGTAACTGGGATTCTCAAAAGCAACACCTCCTTGATTTTTCATCCCCAACATTTTCTTAGTACGAATTAACCAGATGGTACCCACAAAAACAGCGGCAACTCCAATTAAAGCGAGGACAATTGCCACGGCCGCCCCAAAATTAGAACCCGACGATCCATTGGATGCAGATGTAATATATTTATCGCCCATAGTAAACCGAATCGGCCGGGTACGTACTGACGTACCTTTATAGTTACCAGCTTTCACTATACACTCATAAGTCACTCCATCTTGAAGATCCGTTAATTCAATAAACGTATTTCGAGTGTCGTTCTTCATGGCAGTCTTCTGGTCGGTATCAATTACATACCAGATCACGCGATACATCTCGACAGTTTGTGGGTTTTTATCGGGTAAATCCCACTGAATACGTACGCTATTGGTATCCGCTGCAACCACTCGCACATTGACCGGTGGTCCTGGTAAATTAGACCGGCCATCATGGAAGCAACTCATGATGTGCTTGGTATGAATAAGAAGACAGTCTGTACTCGTACTGTTATCCAAGGACTCACCTCGACACCAATCAAGGCATCTTCGAGGTACACCCCATTTAACGCAGCATCCTCGATGATCCGAACCGTCCGCGGCACATTTCATGAGCTTGTCGAAATCGTTAATACAGTCTGGTTTATCAATCACAGCATCAATATCAAGGAAAAAGCTGCACGCATCCATACAAGCTGGAGATACATTATTGTCCATACAGCACTGCATGATATTTCCGCCGGTTTTTGTAGTCGCGCTACGAATTCGAACAGAGACAGGTCGCGTATCCTGACCAAAAGCGTTTTCAGCATGACAATAATAATCTCCCACGTCCATTGCTTCGATGTTGTGAATTGTAAGATTCATAATATATTTATATTCTTCATCGTGTATTCGTTTGAAGGAAATATCATATTTTCCGCCTTGGATTACAGGAGTGCGTTCTTCATGATTGCGCCAGAAAAGCATCTTCGGTTCGGGGTATGAGTCTACTCTACACTCCAGTGAAATAGAGTCTCCCAAAGTAGCCATTGTTATTCCTCCGGGTTTAATATATGGGCTATCTGGATGTTAATTAATAACACAGAATTAATTTTTTTTTAATAAATATAAACTAAGGTTATGATTTAAGATATCTAATAAAGCATACAACTAATCGTAATTTTCCGTGACGCTTGCATGGGAGTTCCATAGCCATTATCCGCATAACACGAGATGTGGTCCATGTCCTTCGTCACGTTGTGAATGACAGTGACCATATGTCTTGTTATCTCTTGTCTCACTAGTCGCCCTGATATGTACAGTGATATGGTGGGCATTGGCCGGCCCATCGCGATGCAAAGGATTGTCATGCTGCTCCGCTCCATTACTAGATTAATTGGATGAACAGTAGGCGCCTGAAACAGCCATGTATTGCAGTAGAATTTAATCATACCTAAATATTCCGAATACCTTACCTCAACAAAAGCTGGATAGGCTGGATCTGTCCATGCCACCAGCGTTTCCGAAGGCATGCTGGCTCCTTTTTTCGAAATAGCTTTCACATAGACAATATACTGCGTATTAGGCGTCAGTTTGTCAATCATATGCGACGTGACAGACGTGTTCGTGACAAAATACGTGGCATTCGCCATCGGTTTCTGATATAACTGATAAGTAATCAATTCAGCAGGATGACTGAACTCTGGTGGTTGCCATGTGATTGTTACCCACGTGGCACTGTGACTAGATACGGCTAAGGAATGTGGAGGGGACGTTACACCTTGTACCATTTCAATGTCTAAAAAATTCCAGAATTAATTATTTTGAACAATGCAGGGAGGAAATCGTAACCTTTGGTGACATTGAGCATTATTATAGAGGACGGAAGTGAAGTGCCGTGGGCATTTCTCGCAACAACAAATACATGGTAATTGGCGCCTTTCTCTAAGTTTGTCAGTGTAATAGAAGTGCCCGTCGAATTCACTTGCAAATTAGATTGTAGCAGCTTGTTGTACAAAGGCGTAGTGCTCGTAGTCTTCTGATAGTACACGACGTAGTCTGTGACATTGTTTGCGTCCCCTGGTGCTTCCCACTCCACTAAGACAGAGTTCTCGCCGGAAACGACGGCGTGCAGATCGTCCACCGGACCAGGGAGGAGGCCAGTGCCCTCCTCGAAGCATTGGGCTATGTTACCAATGTACGGTATGCAAGTAGTTGCAGTTAGAGGCAAGTTATCAACGATTACCCCGTTGCAAATAGATATGCATTCATTTGGAACGCCGCGCCGACTGCAACAAGCGCCGTGATTACGACCGCCGGCGCCACAGCGCAACAATTTGTGAAACTCGACCGCACAGACACGAGCCAATTGCTTGATATCACTCATTTTTGCATCGTAAGAGCATAAAGGCATGCAGACACTGCTAAGTTCAGCTGCGACACAACATTCGGTTACGTTGTAGTTATGAGCTTCTTCAACTTGTTCTTCGTATATCTGTGAATAAATAATGTTTATAAAACAAATGCAAGTAGTGATTTGACAGTATTAACACATGTCATATAAGCTATGAGCTTGTTAAATTCGTAGCGGTTTTATTTCATTTCTTAAATTGTAATTAGCGTGGAATCAAATTAAAGTGCTTCGATTAATCACTAATCTAAATCTTAAGCTATGACAGCACGTAAGAGTAGTTTGGTAAACAAGTTGTTATCTTCTGCTCAAATGCGAAATAGTGGGAATACTGTACATCACTTCAGTAAATATGTTACTCTCGTTGAAGATACCTATGGAATGTTATTTGATGCAGAAGACCAACCCATTTTAGTGAAACGGTTTACATGGACAAACCATAACAAAATTAGCGTTTCTGTCATTACATATGGGGCTAGAATTGTTTCCATGAAGGTACCAGATCGAGCTGGAAACGTCGAAGAGATCGTGCTTGGGTTTGATGATTTGGCTGGATATATATTTTACGAAAAATACTGTTTTGGAGCAACGAGTGGGCGTACAACATCAAGAATGTATAAGTCAACATTCGGGTACGATGGTCAGCAAGTCTGGTTGGAACCAAATGACGGCTTACATCATGTGAATGGAGGTATTCGGGGATTCGATAAAGTTAACTGGGTACCCTATGTAGATGGCAGAGTTTTACAACTCACATACACTTCACGAGATGGTGAGGAAGGGTATCCAGGTGATCTATGCGTTCGCATGACGTTTGAGCTAACAACTACGGCTGAATTTCGAATATCCATCTTTGCGAACACTTCCAAGCTCACACCAGTTGATATTACGAATTGTACTTATGTAAACTTAGCTGGACATGAGGCAGGAGAAGAAGAAATCAAAAAGCACGAATTACTAATCAATGCGAATTGTCATACCCCGATGGACGAGTTTAATGAGTTCCCCACTGGAGAGATACTAAACGTCGTCCATACCAGGTTCAACTTTCAAGTCCCCCTTCTACTGAAAACAGCTATGGAAAGAAATGGTATGGCGCCGTATGACCAAAACCTGTGTGTCAATCGTGGCGTTGAACAAGCTGATGCTTTTGTTGCTAGGCTCATACATCCTTTCAAAGGTCGAGTTCTGGAAATCTACAGCAACCAATACGGAGTCAATTTCAGTAATGCATCTGATTTTCCGGACGGTCGTATAAACATACCTGTAGAAATAACGGATCTCTTTAGCAATGCGTCTGTTCTCACTCATATTGAAGAGGACCAAGAAGCGTTGTTCATTCTCATTACTAAACTCGCTCAGTACTTACGCGAAAA
This sequence comes from Tetradonia laticeps, assembly GCA_025400035.1. Lineage (NCBI taxonomy): Eukaryota > Metazoa > Arthropoda > Insecta > Coleoptera > Staphylinidae > Tetradonia > Tetradonia laticeps. The sequence goes on from JAODVP010008876.1 coordinate 7,351, forward strand.
CCTTAATTTAAAGCCTGCTGAATATCACAACTTTTTACGAAGATTATTAAACAAGTTTGGTAAAGGCAGTTTGGCTTCTAGGATGGGTAGTGTTGATAGTTTCACTTCTGATCTGGATATTCTCCAAGGAATTGAACCGTATGGCGCTGGAGCCTGTGCGGATTTTAATTTTACCATGATACTTAAACCATTAGAAGTGCAATTCCTAAAGGCTATAAGGGAGTTATTACCCTATGTTACGGAAGATATGCCTTTCGAATTAATCAAGGAAGCAATAGACGAAATACTTGAAATGAGTCAAATTGAAGGGGCCGTTTCGGAAAGATCAAGTTCAGCATGTAGTAATTCTTGGAGTGGAATAAAGATTAGGTCTAACTCACTATTGGCTAGTGGTAGTGAGTACTTGCATGAAGAACTAGAAGGAGAAGGAGTCCATATGCCCCGGAAAAGTATTCTTCGTCAGATGAAGGAAAAGAAAGGAAACAGACGATCGAAGGAACTGCGATTGGGTGTGCAAATTCCTTCTCACTATAAAAAAGAAAGAATTACTGGTCGTGGTGGAGCAGTGTATAGACAATACGGCGGGATATCATTGAGGACGCAAGGCTATCCAGACGCTGTGCATTACTCAAACTTTCCTAGTCCTATGCTGCGTCCCACAGATACCTATAAACACACTATTGTCTACAAGTTCTGGGTGCTTGCAGGAAATCCTTTAAAATGGTTACGACGCATAGAATTGGGACCATGCACCGATGTTTCAGATCTATCAAATAATTCCACTTCAACTATTTGTCCTTAAATCACCCACTTACCTTGCTGCTGGTACGGAAATTGGAACGTACGCTGGGCTCCCCAACTCCATGTGAATTTACTGCATCCACATAGAATTCATAATTGGTATCACTTGCAAGTCCTTCAAGAACATGAGGACTGTGTACTCCGGAAATTGTCTTGTAGTCCGTATCATATGTTGTGAGCATGCGGTAATGCAGGTTGTAACTTGCCACAGTATCTCCAAGCGTTTTCGGCGAAGACCAGTGTAAGATAGCAAAGTCCACATCAATGTTGGTGACGTGAATATGGCTAGGAGAACTTGGTAACACTCCGTACCCTTGCAGCAAACAATTTGTATATTCACCCATATATCGCAGACACCTGTAATCATTAATCAGATTTCAAATAGAATCACAAACATTAACCTTGATGTAGTAAGCTCACTTGAAATAATTAAAATCGATGCTAGTGACATTTCCAGTGCAGAGCTGCTGACAAATTTCTGGAAGACCACGTGTGCGGCAGCAGGGCGTGTGGTCAATCCCGTTTGTCAAACAGCTGAATGTGTCAGCGGCCCATGGGGCGCAAATCATCAGGTCGGTAATTTCAGCGGTGGCAGCCAATGCAGGATCGCAGAGCTTGTTTAGGCATGTTTTGTGACCGATGCCCTTGTTGGCGCAACATGCGCTGATGTCTGGCAGTTTCGGAGACTCGCCTACGGTTGGCTTTATCTTTCCGGAAGTAAGCGTCAAACTGCGCACGCGACCGGTGGGCAGGCTGGTGCCATGTTTATTGATACTAGTCACAGTCACTTCATACATAGTGAATGGGGTGAGTTCATTTACAATAGTAGAGCTTTGCGTGCCAGCTACGTTTGTGTGCACCATGTGAGTTTGCATATATTCGAAGTCGGTGTGGTTAGAGTCGTTTGGGTCGATTAAGTGCTGATCGAAAGTGCGCAGCGCAGTGACGTTGACTGCATACTCCGTAATGCTGTCAGCATTCGTTTCCGGCATGCTCCACGACACCTTCAGTGATTTCTCAGATAGGGCCTCCACATCAACTACGGCTGGTGGACTTGGCAGCAATTCCACACCTTCCACTATGCAGGCTAACGTTTGTTCGGTGTAGGCCGAGCATGAGAAATGGGTTTTGATGTTGTCTGTAATTGGAGTGTATTCTCCTCTACAGACATCCTGGCAAATATCCGGCACTCGTTCTTGAATGCAACAAGGCACGTGGTTCCTTCCGTCTGCCATGCAACGCACAATGATGGGAAAGTCAGTTTCGCAGTTTTCAGGATCTTGACCAGTACTTCCTATATAACAGTAGAAAATATAGGAAACATAGTTATATCGCACTAGGTAGATATAATTGAAGTACCTTCCAATATACTTTGAATGTTACAAAAGCCTAGGCAGGCCTGGGACACGTTCCGAATGTTACAACAATCCGTGTAGTTGTGAGCCCTGGGGTTCAATTGTGATTTTTGTAAATCATCCAAATCTGTCATGTTCACAGGGGGTGGCTGTGCCTTCGATGTGACTACAATATTTCGCAATATTACGTTATTTCACATACATCACGATCAAAATTTCCTTGTTGTGCGACAGGGTCGCATCATGTAAGACGGCAAACCAAAGTTCAAAGCTATCGACACTCACCACTGAGCTTGTGGAACGACCGCACAATTGGATTGCTGTTTACTTCGCATACATATACACCGGAGTCAGTAGGTTTGGACTTCTTTATAACCAGCACCCAAACATCTCCGCCGACCGGAACTTCTTTCATTTCCTCGGATCCTTGCGGTACTGAAATCAATAGATCGAAATAATGCTAGTGGAACTTTCTTCAAATCCGCAGACAACGCAGGGACAATCGAAAAGAATAGAGCACCCGCCCACTCCATTTCTTGAAGATCACTTGGAGATTTAATTAATCATTTCTGATTTCATTAAAGTACTTGACTAAATATGACCTTGCCAGGTAAGGGCGTGTACAGGATATAAAGGTTTCGCTCAGAGATATGGATGGCCACATAGAATGGCAATAATACACAAAAAATATACGTATAATAATAAAAATAAACATTTTAGTTGTTGGATATAATAGATATAGAAATAGTAGCGAAGGGAGCTGGAATGTCAATAATCCGGATTCGAGCGACGGTTCCCAAATCTTTTCTATTACAATCTAAATTATTTAATTTTCAAAGGAGACAAGAATGTAAAAAAAATTCTTTCACAAAATAAGTATAATACAATACAGACAGGATACCTCTAGAATCTAGAGTCTAGATAAATATCTATATATTAATACAGAGTTGCAAATTTTGTAATATACTTCTTGCATATTTGTTGGCATTCGATTTTGATGATACTTACATTAATGGAAAGTCTTGGCGGGTAGATGCCACCAAGAAAAAATATAAGCGACTATAGACTGTACATCGAAATCAAGGAGGCCGAGGGAAAATATAGTTATTGGCTGTTACGTACGATGTGAATGTGCCCCTGTGTGTTAGAAAGTGCACGATCCGGCAGTGCTATCTGGATTTAGGAGCCCGGATTCTAATTAACTCATAATGTAGATAAACGCGGGTTTATAATGAGCTCCTATGAAAATGGTTAAACCGCTATACTAAGCGGATCTCATATGAAACTCTGATAATTTTTTTTATTTGCAGTAGGATGCGGAGATTTGGCATGCAATATTAGCAGAGAAACGTGGATGAAGTCAATCTGAATATTTTATTTCATGGAACACCACGTTTCATCGTCATAAAGACACTGGCACACATGTGTACAAGGGTGCTTAAATAGCTAAAACATTTCAATCACCTGTAACAATCAAACATTGGAATTGACTTCATCCACGTTACTCTTCTGATAATTTTGTATGTATATCTTCTTAATTTTGAGTTTAATATTAATGGTTGAATTTCGACCATAGAGTGATACTAGTTTGGGGAATTCGAGACATAACAGCATTCTTATATTTGGAAGCATGTACAACAAAGTATGTTGGTATATTTTCTTAACTATTTTCAAATGAGTTATTGACAAAAGTTTTATTTTTACATGTTCATTAAGAGGATTGAATTATACAGATGAGTAAGAACTTCACCAACAAACTACCATAGGTTGATCAGGGATGTTTTCTGAGTATTAGGAACTGCGATAGTTCGTGACGGAGTTATTAGACATTCTTATTGTATTGAATTATGACAAAGATAATATTTTTGAAAGCAGAACTCGAGCGATAAACTTTCAAGGATTGATCAGGGATGTTGCCTGACTGTTTCGATATAAGGAACATATGGTCTCCGGTACCTCCTTTCGGAGTTATTTCAATGTATTGCTGTGCAGAATAGCACTAAAGAAAATTTACATGTAATGCATGATGAAAGCAGAACTCGGCCGACACACATTCACAGGTTGATTGGGGCTGTACCCCGAGTTATTGCAATTTTTTAGGGTAAAATTGTGCAATTCCAGAACAACAAACTGGAATAACTCCGCAACGAACTATCGGACAACATACATTCCTGATATCAAAATATTCAGAAAACGTCCCTGATCATCCCCTAGAAGTTTGTTGGTAGAGGTTTGACCCACCGTGTATAATAATAATAAGTGAATTCTTGTTACATAATAAATCATAACCTGAAATATTTGGAGTTATTTAAAATATTTTTGAAAGTATTTATAGAGAACGTTTAAAAAGAAAGTATGTATATAATAATATATTAAAGTATGAGTGGATGTTTGGGCTTTCAAACACGATCGATCGAACAGTCTTGAGTTGTTGATTTTCCTTAATACGAAACGCATATTTTATATAATTAATAATGTGCACAGTACGGCATGCTTGAAATGCCATACAATGAAATAAAACATTTAAAAATTCGGTGGTACTACGTGTATTTGGAACAATTATTTGATTGGGAGAGATGAAAATCCTGCTCATTTGTTATTGTAATGTAACAGAATACCACAGTAATTTCTACGATGGCGTTCTAAGCAGCTAGCCATGCAAGTAGTGATTAACCGTCGTTTAAAAAAAACTCAGTTCCTAACTAGTTTATGAAAAGTGATGCACTTGATGATGTTTGAAAAAACCACTGAATTAAAAAAAGAGAGCTCTGGCGGTTAGTCTTAGCTTTGAGTAATGGATGTTTATTTCAAATAAACGATATATAAATGTAAATATCAATGCGAATAGTATTGTTCGGAGCTTCGGTCATTTTATATGTTCCAGTTGTTTCGACGCAGTGGCATCATCGTCTACATACATGAAAAGAGATTTGTGGTATTGATACGAAGTGAATGGTTGTGCAATGTAAGAGGTGTGAACCTAATTTTTACAATAAACACTTGGGTAAGTTTGCTACAACTGGAACATATTAATGCATACAAACTTTTCTATACTATGGACGAACTAGAATAAAATGGGAGAACATGGGTAGGTTTTTGAAAATTCTTTACCGCGCCTTCGTTTTAAGCCTGAACGTTCTACTGCAAATTCTTGCTTTACATTTCATTACGTAAATAGTAAGTTAATATGTTATGTTCCTTTGTTTTGTGAAATCAGGAGGTTATGTCATCGTTGGAAAATATTTTCGGGGTTTATTAATTTGCCGATAACAGGTGTACTTGGTGATATCTTTCAGCATTGAACAAGTAGCACCATATAGCTGAGGGCCTCTTTTATGCCGCAGTATCACTTCTCCCCGGTCTCTCCTATATAGCCTATTATGAAGAAAGCAGATCATATTCAAAGTTTTCTATTTGGTCCTCAAGTCTAGAGAAGGTGGAAACGTCTCTGAACCAGATCTCTAGCGGCTAACTATCAGAGGTTGATGAGGGATGTTCTCTGAGTAGTTTTAACTTTTTCGTTTTCTAAAATTGATTCACTTATCGCATCGTGACATGGTACCTCGTGTTACCCCGTGGTCGCTATGTGCCGCCGGTGGCGCTGTGAATGGTCCCTTGAAATAATTGGATAGCGCTGGAAAGAATTCTCTACTTATTTATTGTACTATTTACCAGTGATTGTCAGCATATTTCTAAAAACAAATCTATGAACCACGAGCACGAACAACGGTTCACTTTTCAACATTTTCTTTCCTTATCTGTCAAATGTATGTCCACTATGTATGCAATTATGTATTTGAATTATAATTTATCCTTTGTCTTTTGTCCAAAAACAACTATTTAGAGTCCACCAAGAAAATGCAATCAAACCTAAGAATACAGAAAGCCGTTTATTAGATTTTATTTCTTCTCTTGGATGTTATCTTATCCGGATTCGACACTAATTAGTAGTAAGCATCTAAAAGTTAAGAAACTAATCCCCTAAACCAGAAAATCATGAAACTTCCTGTGGAATTTTGAGACTAGCACCCAATATAAATTCCAATAAATTCCTCGTCTATCAAATCGTTCCAATGTGTTGAAGTCGCATAAAGCGATGTAGAAACTTTTCATATAAACGTGGGGAACGCGGCGGGTACAGTAGATATTGTATGGAGTCACTAGTAGCGTAATGCAAAGGAGGAGATCTCACGATCAGACGTCGATATGTGGCTTCAGATCTTGAACCTGTAATTGCACGAAACAAGAAAATAAAAAGACTATAACGTACAGAAAAGTACTCAAGGAGTAGCATGTTGACCAAGGCTTGTATGTAGCAGGTAGTAAGCAACAGACTGGTTTCTGTTACAAGTAGGCTTGAGTACTGTCGAGTTTTGCATCAAGCGCTCAGACAAATTCTCGTCGTTGCGGTAACTAAAACGTGTCGTCGCGTTAAAAATGGGATTTATCAAATTATTAGTTCTGACTTTACTAGTTGCATTCTATGTAATGCAATTCACTGAAGCGCGAGTTTGTGTGTACGAAAAGTTCTTTCAAGTGCTCGTGAAACCTGCACCCTGCAGCCGAGTTATCGTAGTTCAGAGTGATGGAAACCGAGGCATGGACTACGAAGATTATTCGCCGAATACATTTAAACAAGTACCTCTCGTAGAAGATCTGTACATCATTAATAAAATCAATGCTGCAAATCCTGGTGCTTTTCAACAGTTATCTCAGCTGCGTACCTTGACTCTAGAAGAAAATAACTTGCAAACTTTACAAACAGGAAGCTTCGCTAATCTGCACCTGGCCACAATCAACCTTATTAATAACAACATAAATACTGTAGAGCCCAATAGTTTTGCAAATTCATCCATTGCTAAAATTAATTTATCAAATAATAACTTAAGCAGTATTCCAGCTCACGCGCTTGACGTTTCTTCACTCACAGATTTGACCCTCGCTAATAACCAGATTTCTCGAATCGCTGAGCGGGCCTTTAGTACTTCTTTATTACGTCTGGATCTCAGCCGTAATCGTATCCGCGAAGTGCCCATCACGACCTTTGAGAATTTATTCTCGTTACAGCATTTGAATGTTAGTCACAACCGATTCCCAACATTGGCATCCGCGTTCTGGCTACGTAGCTTGGAAGTCCTCGACGCGTCGCATAACATCATACGTCTCCTACTAAACGGAGCCTTTGAAGACTACCCTAAGCTCCGAGAGTTACACTTGAATCACAATGAACTGCTGTACCTTAATCCGGAGAGTTTTATCAAACCTTCACCTATTCAGAAACTTTACATACAACGCAACTTGTTAACATTCTTACCAACGGACACAACTGAAATATTCACGAATCTACGAGGCATTGTTTATGGTGGTAACCCTTGGAGCTGCTCCTGTTTGCTTGAAGTGGAGAATTTTATAAAATCCTCTAAAATTCAGCAGGATCCTTGTGAAAAACGTTTCTTCACTGATGGAAAACATGCTGTTTGTCTCACCGCATTCCACAGTTGCGCATATAACGAAACTTTGGTGCTTTTGGAACATCCGTTGATGTACAGTGGACTAATATCAGGATATCACTGTTAATCTTGTCTTATATTTAAGTTAAACTGCGTTTCGTATAATCTAATAAACTATATATGTACCGGCACACAAATAAGTGAATGTTTGTATTGTATATCATACCTGGATCATGTAGTACCATGAATCTTTTGTCCTGCGTAACACTCTTATCCCCAGCTGTCAACACCCTGGTGCTGTGCCGCTCTTTGTCCTCTTTCTTCCACATCACGGTATTTTTCCCGATTTCCTTCACCACGCACGTGATCACTGCGTCGTCGCCCTCCCGTACATGGACTGGATTGGTAAGGCTGTCGCGCATTGACGGCAGACCTGAAATAGGATGCCGTGTTAGATTTTTGTTGCCATTCCTGCACCACGCTCATAAGCGATATTAAAAATTTAAAGCCCCCGAGAGCAGCAAGCGCCGGGCCGTGACTTCGAAAGACGCATAAGTCAAGCGGACTTGTGCTTTTGCATACACGACATTTGTCATCATAATAATATAAAAGCGTCCCTTTGCGCTCGTATGCGGTTCCGGCTGGGCAATATGTTCATCGTCATTTATCTTCTGCCCGTTTACATGTTTTGTTGCTCGCGCCGCAGATACAGCACATGAGATGGTGTCAGGGAAGAATTAATGATTGCCGAATACATTTATAGTCGTTATGTTTTACCTTCTTTTTCTACTTTCAGACTATATGAACAAAGTTCACGCTCACTTTTTAAATTGCTGGGCAAATTGATTACGCGACCACAAGACTGATGACCATTTTATATCTTCTGGTCAGTTATTTGTTATTTCAGCATTTAGCAGTATATATTCACAAATTTGTCTCATGATTAAAGCACCTTCGATTAAAGCTAGTCTCTAACTTAATCTTCCGGATTTATACAATATAGAGGTTATAAAATGCCCCAAATATCAATGATAATTCAGCGTAACGAGAAGTTTATTAACAAACCCGGAACGGGGATGACATAGTGTATAGGCAGTCACATAGCTACTTATACTCGAAATGTTTAAAATTCAACATCAAACGTTCCCTTAACATAATAGTGCAGCACGCGATGACAGAGAATCTGCTGTTGGAAGTACAAGAAGAAACTCGTGGAGTGTAAAGGCCTGTTATCATTAACGGTGGGCGGCGCTAATTTAAGAAGACATGCGCACCTACTTAATGAAAAGCGTCTTCTTCAGCGACTTTGTTGGCATTGTGTGAACTTTTCTGCACACCCGCGAATTAGTTTGAAAGAGGTGCAGAATACAAAAAGGGTTTGCGGTGCATAATTCTAAGCCATGGTGTGTGAACCTAGCATTCTTTCAGGTCTTCGGGGCACAATATGCATAAACAGAAGTATTAAATGAATAAGATGCAAAAACCCACCCCGAAGGCATTCGAACTTCTTTATTCATGAGATCGCTGCGCTCACCGAGCGCCTGCAGAGTTAGCGGATCCGCAATTTGAACGTGTGCCAGCATCACGTAGCTGAAAAATATTCGTCAAGATACATGTCTAGGGATCGAATGCTATAGTTTACATGATATAAGATTTTATACATAGTTGTTTATTGCTTACTGCAGCAATCATTTATAAGTCAGCATAACCTTTTACGTGTTTACAGATCTTACTTCTTGTGAAAATTTATAAATGTAAAAATTGTGAGCCGTTTCAATTGATTTTTAAGATTTAGGTACACTCTTTCCGCTTTACAAACTCATGGTTTAGGTTATGTTAGGTTACGCACCTAAATCGACAAGTAGCCCACATTTGGGAGTGTCCACAATTGAGAGTTGGGACATATTATTTGTGCAAAGAATTTAATTAATAGTTTTGTACCTTATATAATAGTCTAGAATAATGATGATGTATGAGATGACGTATGTGTCGG
>JAODVP010008987.1:1565-16946 GCA_025400035.1 Tetradonia laticeps
AAGTGCGTCGATGGAAATTTCAGTTCGCATAAATTCATACCAATTTATTCGGACATCACGCAACTTTAATTCACAACATGAATCTTTGTTCTGTTTCAAGTTCCATCAAATTGTAAACAGATTCTGTTGACTTAAGTTCACAAGCAAATATTGTGGCAAGAGGCTTCGTGTGGTATTAATAATCACGACTTATTCAGTTTTTATCAGTTTATATTTACTTCTTGATTGAGAAACAACTGTTCAGCCAAGTGTGGACAAATATACTTTGTGTTTATAAATTTCTTATAAAATTAATATAAGAAGTGAATACAATAGTGCGGACCATCGCATTGTTATTATCATTAACTTGCAAATTACTCGTTTCCACAGTTATTATTTGTGTGTTGAAGTGCTCATGGATACATCCAATTAGAGGCAACTGTTGTATAACTGGGAGATCCTTATTATCAACTCGGATATTACAGTTTTACTGTGATCATCCAATAGGTTGCCGGTTTAAAGTGATTGAGAAGAGAGTTTAATTAATTTACAATTATTATAAAAGTGAAATTAATGATGGCGTTACGTGCATTTAAATTTGCGTATTTTAAACAAAATAATGTGAAGCACAGTGCAAGTGAGGAAGCACCACTTAGTCCACTGTAAGTAATTCTTGGATTTTTTTGTTGTAGTTTTGTAAAGATTTAATGGTGTAATACTTGCATTCAATGACAAAGTTAGTAAATAGTTAATCTAATGCAACGTCGTGACATACATGATTATATTGTTTCTGAATGCCCGCAATTTCCTGTAACCACGCAGTTAAATTGCAGATGATGATAAATTGTTGGGAATGGCGCCGGTAGTCTTCAATTCAAAATCTTTGTACACTCTAATCTAAGGAAATCTAGAAGCGCGGCAGTGCACCGCCAAGTTCGTGTTCAAAGTGCACTTTTCACTGGTAGTATTTTCGCGTAGTATTTTCATTTTTTTTATAGTTCTAGAGAAAAACTTGTGATGGTGAGATAAAATTCAAATGATATAGTGTAAAAAAAGACAGTATTTTGAAGTTTTATCAGTGTATATAAAAGTCCACAGATTTAATTTATTGCTTAGAAACATGGCAGTAATAAGTGTAAATAATTCCGTTCTCTCACTATTTCAAGAATTTATTTCAAAGGATAGAGTATGGAAATCCCAACAGAGATAACTCTTTTGAAAAAGGCCAAGGTCATCCGTTAGTTAACGTATTGTTAAAGTAATCACTTAAGCGCCAAATTCGAAATTTGGCACATGATGATATCTAAAATTACAAATTTTATAGATTATAATTCTTAATATTAGGGGAAAGCGATTATGTTGTCTTCTTAAAAAACAAGATAATTTCCCAAACGTTTCCCATAAAAATGCATTTTGAAATTTAACCACTGACTCGCATACTGGTAGAGCGGAAAATGTTTCCAGGTTTTAATTTATTATTACAGGAATAAGAAAGTCATCAGTTTATACAAGTCGCGCTCTCCTACTTGAAGTAGTAGGAGAGTAAGATTAATGTGTATAAACAAAGGAAAGAGGATGGAAATCCTGAAAGAAACAACTTGGAGGTGTCAAGTTGATCCGTTAAAGAACTGAAATCATTAAAGTGCTAAGTTCAAAATGTAGGACATTAATTACTTCAATACATTTATTGCCGGACGCACATTTTACAAAGTTGTGTTTGTTGGGATATCTATGTTTAGGCACATTAAATTTTTGTACATAATAACAAAACAAACGGTTTGAACCAATTCTAATGCTAATTTCTTAAATAAGTTAATGAAAACAGAATAATACCTTGCATATTATCATGGAAATATCGTACCACCAGCATTATCCTTTGCTGGCAGACAATTGTCTGAAGGAGACTCTAAAATTTAAATAGAAATGATATCTACGCATGTTAATTGAGGCAATAACAATTAATATTTATAACTGCCTTATCAGGTAGTCCCACAAGTGACTAAGGCCCATATAAAACCGGTGACCGAACTTAAAATGGTCGCGATTAGCAAGTTGTCGCTACTAAAGCCAGTGTAATCTGCTCTACCTTTGTTACTTACCTTCCTTCTTTCGTCAGTGTGTGTGGTTTAGTGAATTTAATGCCTGAATACAATTAAAATACACGCATACTTCACGTCACCGTAATTGAGCGAACTCCGCGAACTCAGCAAAGCCCGAAACATGAATCACTTCGTATGGAAATCTTGTTGAGTTGGGTTTTATTTATACTCTCACAACTCAGAATTGTTCATGTTTAGTTAGTCTATGATTGTCTCTTAATTCAATACAGTCGTGCATCAGTTAAGACAAACATCACTTTGTGAGTGCAACAGTGAATAAAGTGTGATTTTATATTTGTTTGTATAAAAAGAAAGAAAAATGTCTGAAGAATCAAGTGAAGATTTCATGATCCGCATGTTTGAGAAGTATAAACGGCAGGAGAGTAAAATTGATGAGGCTGAATCTGAACATGATAAAAGGTAATTTAATTAGTTTCATCTAAACATTTAATGAACAGGGGGTCAATTGTTCAACTCCAACTCAGATAGTAGAGTTATTAATGTCAACAGAGGAACAAAGTGTTGCTGTTCTATTGCTATGTTGATTTACAATGTTAGTACATCTGACTGTATGATCTAAATTTAGACGTGATTCTGATATTGACCACAGCAGGTTAATATTGATATGCAACCAAAAATTATTTACAGACGCTAAACCGTTTCATTATCAGCATTAATGTCCAACAGTTCGTAAGCCTGGTAATACTAGTAATATTACTTTCTCGGTGCTTGGTTTCATGCCAAGGACGCCGGTTACACAAGTCGGTTTCCTGCTGCGGTTGCATATTAAGCATCACAACTTTGTGTTTGAGTTAAATATAACTATTGGTTGAAGCAACACAACAGTACAACTACACAATCTTACAATGATGTTGGTTTTGTTTGTTTTGATTGAAATTTTCACATACTTATCAGGTTTAAATATTCAATACCTGCATGTTTGATTACATTTACTAAATTACATGCCAATCCAAACTTTAAAAGGTTCTAGATTTCTGAAAGCACGAGAAACATGACATTGAACTTTAAAAGTATTGCGTGTTATAGCGTTATATACTCTGCTTATTTTCTTGTCGGTGGCATCAGTAGGGTCAGGAGCTAGCAAGTTAGAATGCAATCAGCTAGCAGTATAGCAGGAGTTGGTGTTAGAATGAGTGATCCAGTACCACCACGCGACGTCGCACAACTCGATAGCAGTTCTAGCGACTGCGCTGTGAACTCGATCTCTATGTCTAGTCCAATAGCATTGCTGTTACTCTCGCAATATAATCCCTGCAAATGATTTCAATTGAAATTTAAGGTTGTGTATAGTAATGTTTATTTCGTGTCATAAACCAATAAAAGACAACGAACACCGCACTATCAACGTGTTACGTTATCTCCAACTAGCGCTCGTGTAGAGTTTGCTAGAGGTGTGAGGTATTCAGCCAATATACAGTCCGCTGCAGGAATGAGTTTATTTGTGATCAGCCGTCGAGTGTCGTGGAAGTGCAATATTTTTTCCAATCGCAATATGCATCTACTGCAAGAGAAGGCCTATGTCAACGGAGGATGGACAGAAGCGGCTAGTAGCAACACATTCCAAGTTACGAATCCTGCTGATGGGACGGTGATCGGCGTAGTTCCTGACATGAACTTAGCTGATGTGCAGAAAGCAATCGAGGCTGCTAAGACAGCTTTTGAGTCATGGCAGGAAATTACTGGTAAGGAACGCGGGAAAATCCTACGCAAATGGTTTGATCTCATGGAGAGGAATGGAGAGGAAATTGCGAAGATTATGACAGCCGAGAGTGGGAAGCCGTTAATGGAATCTCGAGGAGAAGTGGTATACGGAAATAGTTTTATAGAGTTATACTCAGAAGAAGCTAAACGCATCAATGGGGAGATAGTCCAATCACCTGCTTCTAATAAGAAGATATTCATTGAACGCCAACCCATTGGAGTTGCAGCATTGATAACTCCATGGAATTTCCCACATGCTATGATTACAAGAAAAGCAGGTGCGGCCTTAGCTGCAGGTTGTACTGTCGTCGTAAAACCTGCTGAAGATACTCCACTCACAGCACTAGCACTTGCAAAATTGGCAGAGGAAGCTGGTGTACCGAAGGGTGTCTTCAACGTGATAACTTGTGATAGGAAGAATGCTGCTGATATAGGCAATTTACTATGTACCAGTGATGATATTGCCGGAGTGTCCTTTACGGGGTCCACTGCAGTGGGAAAGATTCTCTACAAGCAATGTGCACAAGGTATTAAACGCCTTGGTCTAGAACTGGGAGGTAATGCACCCCTTGTAGTCTTTAATTCGGCAGATCTTAAAGTTGCTGTGAGTGGTACCATGGCTTCTAAGTTTAGAAACTGTGGCCAGACCTGCATAGCAGCTAATAGACTACTTATCCAGTCGAAAATCTACGATTCGTATGTTGATGAACTTGCCAAGGCTATCAAAGCGATCAAGCAAGGTCGTGGGGACCAGGCTGGAATCACCGCCGGGCCATTGATCAATCCTGCTCAATTTGATAAAGTCAGTGCGCTCATCAAGGACGCTTTGGACAAAGGTGCCAAAGCTGTTGTGGGCGGTAAACCTGCATCGCACCTGGGTCCGTTGTTCTATGAACCTACAATGTTGGTAGACGTCACTCCTAATATGCGGGTATATAATGAAGAGGTGTTTGGACCGATAGCAACAGTTGTTAAATTTGAGACTGAGGAAGATGGTATACGGATTGCCAATTCTACGAAGAGTGGACTGGCTGGTTACTTCTTCTCAGAAGATGTGAAGCAGATATTCCGAGTAGCCAGAAAAATGGAGGTTGGAATGATTGGTGTTAACGAAGGACTCATTTCCTGTGCCGAGGCTGCTTTTGGTGGTATTAAAGAATCTGGGTTGGGTCGTGAGGGATCTCATCATGGCATTGAAGATTATACATATTATAAATATGTTTGCATGGGAAATTTGTGCTAATGACGATATGTTTTAAATGTGAATACTCTGTCTTCCAATGAATGAATATTAAGTACATAAGAAATTATTGTCTTCCATAATGTAACAGAAATATCTACCTATATGTATTTTATTGATATTAAAACAGATACTAGTTGGTGTAGAAATTCCAGAAATGCCGTTGTTGTTTAAATGTTCCAAGTATTGTGTAGGTCATAAATGTCATACTTATACCATGTTTCATGTACTGTAAAAACCTAGAATTGCATGTAAAAACGAACTAAAACACGCTAATATGCATATATTTTATCGTAGTTTACAAGCTCTCGATGGAGGATTCTTCGAAACGTTCAGTTTCCGATTGCAGGCCCTGTCGCGTAGCGCCAGTGTCAAAGAGCAGTTGGAGAAGACCAAGTTAGCTGAGGCTGCTAACAATGTTATGGCAGATCTCCCACAACAGAAGGAACTACCTGCACCGGATGTGCAAATTGGTAAAGATGACACTGATGTTGAACCAGCGGAAAGTGCAGAAAGTGGAGAAAACGCCAGCGATGTTGCATCAGATTCACTGGTGTCGTCAGACTCGGAAACCGAAGATAAAACCAATGATTACTTGGCAATTGCGTGGAACGTAAGTAGTATTTGCTTAAAATTAGAGCTAATTGAATGCAAACATGTGCAAATCAGGTCGTTAAATTATGCGTATTTTCGAGTGGTTTGTTTATGTACCAACTTCCGTTAAAGATGACTATGCTTATTAGACGTGTAGAAGAATTCTCTCTATCAGCACCATCTAATATTGAAATTCAGCAATGACATAATGAAGTCTTTTGTAATGGTTTATGAAAACAAACAAATGACACTGGTCTTAACCGTGTCAAATCAAGTCAAAGTGCCTAAATGTCGGGTAAATGTCGTTACGCATTGCTTGGATCCATTCCAGGTTTCACAGCCTTAGCAGTGGGCAATGCGTTTTCGGTGTATATTAATAAAATACAAACATCACCTTCACCTAATTATGATGCTTTCGGAATGAATCACCGATTACTTAGGGATTCACATGTTATTGTTTATATACTTTCGGAAATTTTGTGTAAATACCATTGGAAGAGGATGAGATCGATAAGAATTTTCTAAATAAGATATTCCCGGGGGTTCCTGCGGTTTGTAGGTTGGTGTCTTCCGTTATAAAACAAAAATTTGTTTTTTCTACGCGGCACGGTGCGCGCAATGTGTCCCAGAATAGAATTGGCAGATTCGCTATAACCACGGCGGTCAGTGTCTAAGCAGGTTTGAAAAAAGCTCTACTGCAGTACTATATGCTTGATAGCATCGTGGCGCGAGCTTAAATCGATTCGAATTTAGTATTCGACTTGTCGCGGGGGGCGCAGTACGTGGTTGAATTGCGTGTGGAACCATGTTTTCGATCGCGGCAAGCACGTCCTTGTACTCTCTTAATCGGCCGGGATGTAACAATCGACGAAAATCGTTACCATTCAATGCCTTTCGTGGTATCAAAAAAGAAGTACTGAAGGAACAGACAAATATTATCATCAATAGCATGACTGTATTACCGAATACGAACTTTTCCTAACCTCACCTAACCTATTTAATAACGTTAATCTTTAGATTGATGAATTGTATTTGGAACTATTATACGAAATCCTTCATAATGTGGGTTGTGATGAGACCTGTGAGATAAACCAATCCGACCTATTCAGCTACCTTCAAGATGCATTTAAGATGAACAAAAGTCGCCATAGGGAATTATTGGATGAAGCCATTAAGAAAGAAGCACCGGAGATTTTATTGAATGTGGAAATAGTGGAGGCTAAAGATTTAACAGCGAAGGATTCGAATGGGCTAAGTGATCCTTTCGTAACTGTGTTCCTCAACTCTAATGCTATGCATCGATACAACACATCGGTGAAAGAAAAGACTTTGACGCCAGTATGGGAAGAACATTTTGCATTGTAAGATCTTCTTGATTTATATACTAACATATTCTGCAAATGAATCTAATAATATTTATATCCATTTTCAAGGCCTGTAAATAATAGTAGCATGAGCGATTCTCTGTGTCTGGAAGTTTGGGACTTTGATCCAGCTGAGACAGTACGAGATAAACTCGGGAAGTTTGTAAGTGTAAAAGGGGCCAAAGGAGTGAGGAAACTTCTCAAGGAAATCGCCATTACAGCCACAACAGGTCAACACCAAAACGAGTTAATTGGAAAGGCATCGATTCCTCTAAATGTAAACATTTCGAAGAAAAGCAAACAATAAATGATTCATGTATTTATTTTCCAGAGCATTCCATCCAGCGGTATGTTGATGTGGTATGACTTGAAGAAGAAAAACAGATCGCACCGACGCGGTTGCTTAAAAGTGCGTCTGACCTTCAGTTCCGAGAAAAACAGCCGTGTGGCTTCGCAGGAACATCGTCATCTTTTGAAAATTCTGTTATTGTACGAATTAGAGAATGCTAAGACTATACCATATTGGTGGTGCGGGAACTTTAGTCCTTATGCCAAAGCTATTTTAACTAGACACATTGTCCAGAGCGGACTGCAAACTGTTGACGTGGCCCACACTCAATGGGCTGTATATAGCACTGTGCACCAGACACATCCGCTTAGCTTTAATCTTTTTTCCGGGCTTTTAGACAAGCTCTCTAAACCACTACAAAATAATTCGATATGCGAGGAGGAGGTGAGGATATTCTGGGACTCTACTAAAAAAATGTTACCGTCAATATTCTCAATTATACGTAAAATAAGAAGAAAAAGCAATAATGAGAATGTGGAAATGAAGAAACTTATTGATGTGCTTAATATTATAATGAAACTAAAGATGCTACCACCACCGGAAGATATGCAAATGTTTTCGGAGAAAAGTTTTCCGTGGATTAAGTCAGAAATGGAATCAAATTGGGATCTAAATGTGGTAATACACGATGCTGTTCAGCATGGTGCTGAGGACTGGTATAATCATTTGTTAGAAAACAATGTAAGAGAAGATGATTCAGATGTTGGAAAACTGCAATATCTCATTAAAATTATTACACTGATTCGAAGTGATATCCAGAAAGCTGTAGAATTTTATGACAAACATTTTCAGAGGTACTTCTGCACTTAAATGAATATAATTTGAAATAAATTTAATATTAAGAGATGTCATAGTTAAATAATTATATTTTAGTATTGTGAACGTATCATATGCGAAGATATTGTATGTATTTTACCAGGAAAAAGTCTCCGTATTGGTTAAAGACGATGTGGAACAAACCAGCAAGTCGATTCGTAAGCTCTCATACAATGGTTTCCAGCCATCCGAACGAGATTCAACTGAACCTTTAGCTATTGGAACAACACTCTTTGAACTTTACCTAATATTAGAACGCTTTGTGATGTATGTTTATGTTTAGACTTACTTTTCTTGATTTGAAATTATTTAAACTATTTTTTTGTTATAGTTTGGGTCAAGGATTGTGCCCTGAAGACAGCGACACCATGAAAATTAAGAATTTCTACATATGGTTCAATGAAGGTGTAGGTCAATGGCTTGAAATTGCTGCATTTAAAGCATTAACTCGTATTGAAAAGGCCATCGAATTGGATCAGTTTGTTCCGGTTGATAACTCCGTAAAATACAGTTCATCAGCCATTGACACTCTGCAGATTTTCTACCAGATCAAAATATTCTGGCAGCAGTTGAACTGGCCTGACGTGGAAGGGAGTTACATATTTATGGCTAAAATTATCGACGTAAGTTATATTTACTTGCTGCACTTTGTGTACTAAAATAAATCGATTGCAGGATATTTGTAGGTGCAGCTCGTTCTTTGCCGATAAGATGTCTGCGCGCGTGGAAGGCATGGGCGATTATAAAGATGTGTATGAGAGCAAATTTGAGGTTACTAAAGAATGGTGCCAAGCAATTAATAACATTGATTATGTTCGCACAAAGCTTAAGCCATTTAGTGATGATTTAGGAAAAGAGGAGTTGCTAAAGAAACTCGCAGATTTCAATTCAACAGCTGCGCAGAGATGTGGCGAGGCTTTGGATTTAGTTATGTACAACGCGTTAGATACGATCAAAAATAAAATTATTGAGTTGTTGGAAGTTATGGTAGATAAAATGACTCCGTCAATGAAGAGACTTTTAGTGGAAGGTGCTGAACTTTATCAGCAAGATAGTAATAGTATTGATCGGGTAATGAAGTACATTGATCAGAATTTAGAAACTCTATATCAAGAACTGAATGATGAAAATTTCAACAAAACCTTGCTTATTATATGGGATAAACTTGCGGGTATTTTATCTGAACTGGTTCAATCTAGTATAGAGGTTAGTTTACAGAAAAAATATACTTTCAACAAGTGATAATAAAATATGATGAAACCTATAATGAATTTGCAGAAACGACGACCTCCATCATTTTTTGCTAACTTACAAGAAACTCTCAAGATAATGGTAAAGTCTTTCAAAACCGGCGATGATTCTCATGCGTGCCCAGCATTGCAGAAAACTGAACAATTGTTGAGTCTTCACGCACTCGAAACTGGAGCTTTGATTCATCAAGTTAATCTTGATTTATACAATGAGCAGCTTGCATTGGAGGAGTCACCTCATGGACAACTATGCGTTAGAATGAGAATAGTCAACACTGATTTGCAAATTGAAATACTTAACGGCCGAAATCTCAGAGAAATGAATTCTATGAACCCGTCCGATTCATTTATTCGAATTCATATGTTGCCCGAAGAAAAGTTTGTTGGGGTGAACAGGCCAAAGACCCAGACTCATTATAAGGAAGAGTTTCCACTTTATGACGAAAAGTTCGACATTATTTTATCTTCCGAGCACCATAATGTCCCAGACGCGTTGCTGTTATTCAGCGTTAAGGATTATGATATGATGGGTCTGAATAATCAATATATAGGCGAAGCGTTTGTAAGTCTGCAAACAATACCAAGAACAAATCAACCATTACAAAGTTTACCACAAGTTTTACTACAATTGGTGCGACCAACGACATTGAGTAAGAAATGTTGGGAATTTGTAATTTGTTTGTTACTATGTCTTACTTTTTAGATACTGAAGCGGTGAGAGCTCTTGAATTTCGCCAAGGAGACAAACTAGCGAAGGAATTTCTTAAGAAGTACAAGCAAAAGATGAGTTCGGCAACAACATAAGACTGTTCTTTTCTATCGATATTACTTTAAATAGTGTTAGATGTAGTTCATAAATGTAGTACTTGTAATATGCGTATATTTATTTTTACATACAATAACAATAAACGTATTAAAATATAATTAGAACATCTATGTCTGGAATTTTAAATGTTGCGCCAAACTTAAGCAATTAGCCGAATTTTTGGTATCACACGTTGGAAAATCTGGATTTTATCGCGAACATCTTATCTGAAAGAGGAACAGTTGCTCTTTCAATATGTATTAGTACTGCGTCGCAAAATTGATTAGAAGTGCCCTAAAGATCTGTTAAAAGTTCGGTGATATTCAAAGTTCCAAACCAATTTTCAGGAAAAGTGCACTAGTTATAGGTCTGAAACCTTTTCAATTGCCTTTCTAAGCTTTCTCACTATTCCATAAAAGTTATCAATAAAATCGAAATTTTCTTAACGGGACCCGTTTTGATACTTGATATCGAAAAAATGCTCACCTTTATTGTTAATTTTGAGGTACATATTTCTTTATATGATATAGCGAACAAAGCAGTGCCTGTAGCTTAACTTCCTAAAATGAATGGTAGAAAGAAACTGCAAACGGTTTATGATCAGGAAAAAAATGAACACAGAACGCAGTTTTACAATTTTTAAAAAATATCTGAATTAATAATTACTGTCTAAACGGAAAATTAAAGCAGATGAAACTGACCTATACATTTTGTTTAGTGTTATTCGTTTTCGCGATAATAAATAATTATAAATTGAAAATCAACTCCAAGGTTAAAAACGGAGGAAAACCTAATATTAAATTAATTTTTGATAATTTTCTCATTAGATTCGAAAAGGGGAATTATTGAAGTAATAAGAATTTTCAAAAATGTTGAATAACCCCATTATTTAATAAGATAACTAAAAAATATCACTAGAAATGACTTCCTCTTCCCAATCTGCGTGAGTTCTGAAAGTTCCAAATTTTTCTGGGATCCAGCCCAAAATGTCGGAAAATTTTCCCGTTTTTCTCGGAAAATATTAAAGTTAGATAAGAACTCTTTGCACTATTGCATGCAGATTTTCATTCTGCTCCGAGTAACTTTCTTCATTTTTCGATTACGTTAATATGAGTTTTTTTGCCGAAAAAGTGGGCAGAATTTTGGTCGTTTTGCATGAAGTTCTCGGATCGATCTGATATTTTGATATTATGTAATCATAGGCTTAAGGTATCTCAAATAGTTTCCCAGAAAAGGGCTTTGGAAATTTTTTTTTGAAAGTGGGATTTTTAAAAGTTTGAAAGTTGTATCCGATGTAGAATTATCTTCTGATTGGAAAACCGTTTACACTTTTGTCATATCTAAATTAGTTTCGAAGATATGAATTAATTACATTAAGATTTGAAAGTCGACTTGTCGTATTTGATCTGATAAAACTATTTTTCTCAATTTCTTCATTTGATTAAAGGACTACGCTAATTTCAACGTATTTTCTTGTTTGAAAAAATTGATTTTGAATTTGAATATTTCAAAAATCCTTAATAATTGCAATACGGTAAGTGATAATGAAAAAATACCTTCAAATATGACATTCTTGTCTCAATCCGCATCAGTTTTGAAAGTTTCAAATTTTTCCGAGACCCATTCCAAAAATTACGAAAATGATTTTCCCGTTTTTCTCGGAAAATATTAGAGTTACAAAAATCCTGTTTACGCTATTGCATGCAGATTTCCATTCTGCTCCGAGTAGTTTTTTTCATTTTTTGATTACGATAATTTGAGTTTTTTCGCCGAAAAAGTGGACAGTGTTACCCCTTGGGAGAATTTTGGTCGTTTTGCATAAAAGTCCTCGGATCTAGTTTAAATTTTGATGTAATGTACTCACAAGCCTAACCTATCTCTACATGCAAGTTTTACTTTGTTTATTCTAATAGTTTCCCAGAAAAGGGCCTTGGAAATTTTTTTTTGAAAGTGGAATTTTTAAAAATTTTAAAGTTGTATCCGACGTATAATTGTCTTCTGATTGAAATACCGTTTACACTTTTGTGGTATCTAAATTTGGTTGGAAGATATGAATTAAATACTTTAACCCTTAAAATTCGACTTGTCGAATTTGATGTGATAAAACTATTTTTCTTAATTTTTTCATTTTATTAAAGAACTACGCTAATTTCAACGTATTTGCTGGTTTGAAAGAATTCATTTTTTTCAAAATTTTGGATCTTTCAAAAAGCTTTAATAACTCTAATACGGTAAGTGATAATGAAAAAATACCTTCAAACATGACATTCTTGTCTCAATTCGCATCAGTTCTGAAAATTTCAAATTTTTCCGAGATCTACTCCAAAAATTTCGAAAATTATTTTCCCGTTTTTCTCAGAAAATATTAGAGTTAGGGGAAACCTGTTTATGTTATTGCATGCAGATTATCATTCTGCATCAAGTAGCTTTCTTCATTTTTCGATTACGTTAATTTGAGTTTTTTCGCCGAAAAAGTGGACAGTGTTACCCCTTGGGAGAATTTTGGTCGTTTTGCATAAAAGTCCTCGGATCGATTTCAAATTTTGATGTAATGTAGTCATAGGCCTAACCTATCTCTGCATGCAACTTTTATTTTGTTTATTCTAATAGTTTCCCAGAAAAGGGCTTTGGAAAATTTTTTTTGAAAGTGGAATTTTTAAAAATTTGAAAGTTGTATCCGATGTGGAATTTTATTCTGATTGAAAAACCGTTTACACTTTTGTGATATCTAAATTAGTTTCGAAGATATGAATTAATTACACTAACATTTAAAAAGTCGACTTGTCGTATTTGATGTGCTAAAACTATTTTGCTAAATTTTTTCATTTGATGAAAGAACTACGCCAATTTCAGCGTATTTTCTTATTTACAAAAATTTATGTTTTTAAAGTTTTGAATCTTTCAAAAATCTAACTCTAATACGGTAAGTGATAAGAAGAAAATACTTTCCAAAAATTTTGAAAATTATTTTCCCGTTTGTCTAGGAATATATGGTAGGGAAAACCTGTTTGCGCTATTGCATTCACATTTTTATTCTACGTCGAGCAGTTTTTTTCATATTTCGATTGCGTAAATTTCAGTTTTTTCGCCGAAAAAGTTACTTCAGAGATTTTTGGACGTTTTTCACGAAAGTGCTCGGATCGAGTTGTAATTTTTATATTACGTAATTGTGAGCAAAAGCTATCACACTGAGCATGTTATATATAATTTGAAAACTTTAATAGTTTCCAGGAATTGTATTTTGGAATTTTTGTTAATGTGAACTTTTGTAAAGTTTCTAATCTTGTATCCGATGTGATGATAATACTGTTTTCAGTTTTGCGATATGGTAATTTGTTTCGAAGATATAATTTTTTTTTCACATTATCCAAATATATATGATTTAATATTTCAAAAACTACGCTAGTTGCTGAAAGGGATGAAACCCTTTTGACTTTCACTGCATAGGACGCATCAGCTAGTTGAAAATTCGCAATTAAAGCGAGTAATTGTGTTTTAATTGATAGGGCGTCTATTAGAAAGTAAAAATGTTTTTGCTAGCCTTTATGTATTCATACATCAATATAGATCATTTTGTACAACGCAGTCTCTAAATCTATTTTATATGGATTATTTATAAATAGTGAGGTATAGTATGTAGCGACTATTATAATTTCTGCAAAACTGAGCATTCAAGTATCTTGAATTTCCATCCACGAGTAGCAAGGCTTATTGGCCAGTCGGTTAGTATGCTCGACAAATGCAGTTTCGACAATTATTTCCCACTGAAATTAATTGGTTCTAAGAAGAACCTTTATACTTGTAAATCAAGAATCCTGAAACAGTAATTGTTCACAGAGTAAAAACGCAATAAAAAAACGTTTACTCTTTGTAAACACCTTGTATTTTCTATTCTCCTAATACTTCACAGCAGATAATACTTCATCAGACAAATACCTCTCTACATATTTTAATCTTCTGATTCACGGAGCATTTTGACTGCATAAATGGTGAATCCGTGTAGCAGCTCCTCGCCTAGGCCTATATAAATTCGAGACGCGGCGGCCCTATTGCTAGGTATCGCGAGAGTAATACAGATCGAAAGAGCAACTCTTCCTCAATCAAATGACATATCATGCAGAATTGCATCTCTTTTGGTTCCTGAGAAATCGAGATTTTCTGACCCGTGGTTTTAAAAATCCGAAAAATTGTCAAACTTTGTAGCCTATTTTAGACCACTTCCAATCAATTTACCAACGCGAGAGTAACACAGGTCGAAAAGCAACTTTTCCTCTATCAAACGAGGTAGCATACAGAATTTCATCATCTTTACTGGTTCCCGAAAAAATCGTGATTTTCCGATGCGTGATTTCCAAATTCTCTAAATTGCATAACTTTATCAGCCATTACAGACAATTTCTTATTAATCATAGTGTGCGGCAGACTACTGGCCAAGGCCGGTAACTGCCCGCAATATATGTACTGCTTACATCTCACGGCATAAGTCGGGCTCTTATAATTCCGCTTGCAAATACTTTGTAGCTTGTAAATTTAAAACGTACATAGAATAAATTTGACCAAAAATGTTTGCAAAGTCTCATGATTCCATATTGAAATTTCGCAGATGATTTTTGTTGTTCAAGGTATACCAAAGAAAGTATAATACGTAGCACGTCTGCTACCAATGTAAAGAAAAATGATGGTTTTCAAAATTCCCATCAATTTGTCAACAATACTTTTCCCCAGATTTATATGTCGTGTAAAGCAATGCCATAGGTACTAAAACTAAAACGATTACCTATGTTAAATACTAATTACTTACTTTGGCTCTTAGTTTGTTTTAATTGGAAAAAGTGGATGTTTTGTATTTTCGAAGGTGTCATTCCTTAAAACATCAAATTGCTTACCAGAACGCCCATCTCCCAGACGCTCAATTAACCATCGCACTAATGCGTCAGCTGTTTTACCTTTTCCGGCTATATCAAGATGAACTCCAGTGGATGGATGATTGCAAGGAGCACCGACATGTGTTTCAATATGTTGTACAGCAGACGCGTGATAATCAGTGCCCCCACTGGTGTGACTTGAAGATTCCTGATGACTTGAGATGGAATAACTTCCAGATGTGCCTACGTGTTGGCCTGCTGACGACTGAATGTCACTTGCAGTGTGACTATCAGTGCT
>JAODVP010009209.1:0-16934 GCA_025400035.1 Tetradonia laticeps
TTTCCCAAGAGTTAATTGCTAGAACCTCTTTGATTTCTATGTTACACATTTTTATGAATATCTCAAAAACTAATGAAGCTATCTTAAAGATGTATACTGCAATGAATTCCTGAGGAAATTTCCTATCAAATGGTAGTTTAGAAATGTAAAATTGATTGATTTTCATGGGTTTCCCCAGAGTTAATTGCTAGAACATCATCATTTGATTTCTATGTTACACATTTTTATTAATATCAGCACAAAAATTAATAATGCTATCTTAAAACTGAAGACGGCAATGGATTCCTCAGAAAATTTCCTATCAGAAGGCAACTTATAAATGTAAAATATCATAATTTTCAAGGATTTCCCAAGAGTTAAAAGCTAGGATACCATAATTTGACTGCTATGTTACACATTATTATTAATATCTCAAAAACACGTAATGCTATCTTAAAAATTTGGACGGTAATGAATTCCTGAGGAAATTTCCTATCATATATAGCGCATAAATGTAAAATAGCATAATATTCAGGTGTTTTCCAAGAGTTAATTGTTGGAACATCATAATTTGATTTCTATGTTACACATTATTATTAATACCTCAAAAACTAATAATGCAATCTTACAAATAAAGACGGCAAAGGATTCCTAAAGAAATTTTCTATAAAACGTTATCTTCCAAATGTAAAATAACATAATTTTTACGTTTTTTCCAAGAGTTTTTCCCGGTGGCAAGAGTCGCAAGAGTGCAATTAAGAACATCATACTTTGATATCTATATTATAAATTTTAATTAATACTTCAAAAACTAATAATTAAAGTAAGGACGACAATGGATGCCTGCGGAAATTTTCTATCAGATTCTAAAGGTAGCATAGACGTAAAATTAATGTTTCTTTAATTCCTATTTCTGCAAATTTGGTGTTTTAGTAAATCATTTCGTAAAACTGATATGTTTCCTGTTGTTATCCAGCATACAGATAAATTCATTACACAAGTTCACCAGTATTGATCTGCTGGTCTCCTGAGTAACATTTTATCTTTGTGAAAATTACAATCAAATCTTGATGATGGTTTATACGATACATTAAGAATTATATACCACTAGCACGTAATAAATTTAACTACCGATTATATACGCTGGTAATGCACGTGTGAATTTGCCCTTGCGTTAATTCTAAGCATACCAGAGTAAAAATACATAAACCGAAACGGAACATGTGTTTACAAAGCCATATCAAAAGGAGAAACCTTCAATATGTAGGTGATACGAAATTTCATTCCTTACCGTTAATGCTGCGATGTCCTTTGAGACGGCGTCCTACTGAAGGCGAGACCAAAGCCAGCGTACGATCCGAAGCGCGTGATGTAACCGAACCACGCTTTTCCACCGGCAGATGCTGGAATTGTCTTGGCTGCGGCGGTGGCTGTGGCTGCGGCTCAACAAGGCTCTCGGCCCACACAGTCTCCACCATAGAATCAATGCTAGACGAACGCGGCAATCTGCTGTTGTTATTCTTCCTAGTAACACAGAGTAACACAATGGTCACAGTCTAGTTTGAATCCGATTTTTCCAATCGCACCTCTCCCAGCTAAGCCGCCTGATAACGTTGGTATCATCCAGCGCCCCTGCGGGCGGAAGGTGATTTTTCGACTGGTTTAACAGTTTCGAGATGCGGTTGAACGCATTACTGCTGTTGGGACTAGGTGATTTTGCGCGGGTGCTGTGGAAGGCTGGTATTCGCAGTAGTGGACCTCCGTCCACTGCTCGTTCAGGCCCGTAGTGACCCCCAGCAATGCACAACTTTGATACAGCGGATTTCCGACGTCCGTCCAGAGGTGGTGTCTCATCGCCACCGCGAGCAAATGACATTCGGCCTGTGTAAAAGCGAGATTTTGATGTTGTTGTGGACGGTAATGGTTGGACCACATCTGAAAGCAAGCATACAAAGGTGGAGGTTGTAGAGAATTCAGCACCAGAAGCCTTTACCTTTTGTCTGTTTAATGTTACCAATCTGTGCTTGAAGGATGCTCACTCCCGGGACGATAATTGCTGGAAGGGTTCGTGATCGCAGGAGAGGTGGTGGTTGTTTTCTCTTGGCGCACTGCGCATCTTCCAGCCCCGCACACGATGCGCGCTGATCCACCCTGGAGGCAGCCAACTGCGCACTATAAATAGATAAATAAACAACGTAAATTAACAAGGTCACGCGTTTCAACGGCGTTGTACCACTATACCACTGAATAAACGGAGCACTAAAATGACTGAAACTATTTATCTAAGGAGCGTCACATCACAATAAGGGGGTGCCCATAAAGGTTTACAATAGAAACGTTAGTTATAATTAATTTACGACATAGCTTATTTTAATATAATCTGGATTCTATCTAGATTCCGTAAATTTATTTTTTATAACTGTTAAAATAATAAACGTCTGTCCATGTTCTTGTCTAAAACGATGAACAAAATTTGAAAAGTGACTGAAAACTGCAACGTTTCCAATTCTCGGCTCCTGGAATTGAGGAAGAACATTTGAATCGAATAATGAACACCGGTTTCTGATATCTCTTGCAGTTTTAAAGAAAATGCTGTGACTTGGGGCGGCGCCAAGAGTCGCAAGAGTGCAATTAAGAAATTCGGGCCCATCGATTCAGGCTACAGACCAGTTTACCTATCCGATTTTCTTAACAACCTACGTTGGTCCGGGCCCCCAGTGAGCCCGGGTCACTATGCGTATGACTCTATGTCCCCTTTGTCGCCGGCCCTGGCTGTGACAAACAGGATGAGAGTTGATTATGCCAGTTCCCAAACTATTGGAGATATTGATTTTTGTTTGTTTTTATAGATAGCTTCTAAAATACCAGATATGATTATTTGAAATTTTATGGGGTGATACAAGTTTTTGTAGCGGTGCTATTTCCTAAAATGATGAATTTTCTATCTTTATTTGTTTAAAAGTTATGAGGGTTTAGAGTAATCAAGTTTTGTTTATCTAGTTTTGTGTATATTAGAACTTATAACTCCTAAATCATCATATAAGTCTTATTAACACGTAACTATTAAAGATCAATAAAAAGATAAAACAAGAGGGGGAGGGGGAGACAGAGCTGTTATAGGGATGAAGGGAAAAGGCTGCAGTACTTGAGCTACAGCGAAGCGTAGCGAGGTCTTCTAGCACATATGACAACGCGGAGAAACACCCGAATTTTCTCACATTTCAGCCTGCGAAAACCTCAAAACTCTCATATATATATATAGTCCAAGTGAACTTTATAAAAACGTTTTAAAATTTGATAAATGATTATTATTATAAATGATTACTATTTCTTCTCTTGAAAAGATGAAATTCTTATCTTTATCCATTTAGAAGGTATGAGGGTGTAAAATATCATCATTAGTGAATCTTGTTTTTAGTTATATATTATTTCGGAATTCCTATATCACCCCGTATTTTGCAATGAAAATTTTAACATAAATACACAATTCTTTATACTATGTGCCGGGGCAATTCGGAGGTTTCTCTGTTTTTATTACCAAGTAACAATCTCTTGAAATAAAGATGACATTGTTCGGACATCCTTACTTTTTTATGATAATTCCTAGATGTAAAAAAGTGAATTCCAGGAGCGATGAAAGAATAGTTGGCGTACTTTACCCTGAAAAGATGAACGTCTTATCTTCATCTGTTTAAAAGGTTTAAAATAGTTAATATAGTGCGGTAAATCTAGTTTTCTGTATATTTTTTTCTCATATTTCCTATATTATCCCGTATATTACAATGAAAATTTTAACGTACATAAACAATTAGTAATTCTATATACTGGGTAAAATTGAAAACTTATCACAAAAAAATAGTACAATCCCCTAAAAAGATAAATTTTGTATCTTTAGCCTTTTAAAAGTTGTGAGAGTTGGGTATCATAGCTTGCAAAATCTTATTTTTCTGTTTATTTTTCCTCACAATACCAATATAACCTCGTATTTTGCACTAAAAATTTTAACAGAAATAAACAATTATTAATTTTATATACGGGGGAAAAGTTTTCTAAAAGAATGATGACATAATACAGACTTATTCAGTTTTGTTATTTTGTTTCTCCATGATAATTACTGTAATATTAGATCTAAAAAAATGTATTCCTGAGGGAGAATAGATTAATTGGTGTACTTTCTCCAATTAAGAGGAAATTTCTATCTTTATCCGTATAAAAGTTATAAGAGATAAAGTCATTTCCTTGTTTGATACATTTTGATTTTGTGTATCTACCTACATTTTTACACACTTTATTTTAGGAAGTGATCACCAAAATCTTGATTTTCTAGCCCCGGTCGGATATGACTTAAAATACGAATGATTCGAAATGTGGGAAGAAACCGTAAAGATTTGGAATCAACAATGTAACTTCTAGATTCAGAAAAATTTTTTCGTCCTCCATGGAAGCTCAGGAGTAAACCCTATTTAAACCATTCCTCATTCGTTTTGAATGACATTTCGCACATTTATATATGTTCTCAACAA
The DNA here is from genome assembly GCA_025400035.1 of Tetradonia laticeps. Taxonomy (NCBI): domain Eukaryota; kingdom Metazoa; phylum Arthropoda; class Insecta; order Coleoptera; family Staphylinidae; genus Tetradonia; species Tetradonia laticeps. Next base: position 4,503 of record JAODVP010009209.1, read on the forward strand.
ACATATTTGTAAGGATATGAATGTTTACCTATATTAATTGTAATATCTTATCAATTGAACAGCTACGATGTCGGTTAATCAGAAAATCCCAAATCAGTTTCCGTTACTGCCTGTCATCACTTAAATTACGCCGGTTGTATTGTGAGAATGGATGAAGCAAAGATGAATATTTTGGCCCGAATTCACATAGATTTGTCGAGCAAAGTGCGCGACTACAAAGAGAAACTGGAAACCCTTCAATGCCGTCAAGTTTTGGACGCGACAGCAAGCATGGAATATCATTATAGTTGCATCCAAGACAATTTGCATCAAATCGAGTATCATTTAGAGATGATTGAAAATCAGTGCAAACAAGTAGATTCCCAGTTCAAGTCTGTCACAACCACATGCAATGTAGATGAACGTAAGTCATAGCACATAGTACGTAGTAAGCAAATACATTTGACTAATTGATGATGTCCAAACTCTAGGCAAGTCCATAGTCCAAACCCGCGTGCATGGAGGCAACGAGCCCCTTTTAACACCAAGCTTCATCCAAACAATGGATGAGTTTTTTGCAATGGAGGCGAGTTTGCAAACCTCCAGCCAACGTAGCTGCAAACAAGTGCTTTCCACTCATTTGGTTAACAATCCTGAAAAGCCATCAGACAATGCACAAGCGCAGGTATGTAGAGTTTTTCAAACCGCTGAATAAACCGTTGGTTCAGTCTCTAATTCTCCGGATTGCAGCAAACGCCGTGGGACGAGACCATGCTGTAGCGCACACAGCAAACACGCACTGATTAAAATTAGATTAGATAAGCTCGATAGTGGCATACAGCAGGCATACATGGGTTGCGCTTGTCATTGTTCATTAAAGATGGGTGCCAGCAACAGCAAAGAGTTTGAAAGTGCAGTGCCACGACGTAAATCGAGACGGAAATTTTACGGAGTTCTCAAGCACAATTTCGATCTCATAGAGCACAAGCTAAAGCCGGATCGACTACCTGATGATGAATATGAAATTGTACGGCAGTTGATCCAAACTAACAAGAACGATCTTCTCTCAGTAGTGGCGGATGTTCAAGCAAAACCCAAATACAAACAACTATACGATGAGTGTATGGCTAAATGTGATAAGTTTGAAGACGACCTTAGAACCAAACGAATTCCCATATCGGCACCATCATCACCTGGTCCTGCGAAACGCCGGAAGAAGAAGTTCCGCAAGCAACGTAAGTCACTACTCACACCTGAAGAGGAAAGTTTTGCTGCAATTCACGCTATCCGTGTAGAGATGGTACCATTAAGAGACGAGGTATTGACATTCAAAGGACATCGAGGTGACAGAATCTACCACTTCTTACAAGAGAGCTTCTATAGGTATATCAAGAAATTATGTGCCATTGAGCTGCATGACAGGGTTCAACTTAAATACGAGCAGAGAATTGCAATAGCGTATGCTCAGGAATCCCAGGAAGTCCTGGATGAGATTTGTGCTGGTAGGAGGCCACCCTCCCTAGAAAAACAACAAAGCATGGACGAACGTCGAGTAGTCTCAATGCATCCTTCTAATGACACTGTGAAAAACACTGGGATCACTCGGAATTGGAGTAAGTCCATGGGTGATTACCTGCACAAAACCGGAGATGATGATTTCCGAGGGAGTAAAAAGTCTTTTTCGGAATACCCCGAGTCTCCAGATTATTCCAGCGACAGCGACTACGCGCAGACGAGTGACTTCTCCGACGTGCCCAACACTCCTCATTCTATTAAATCTACATTTACATATAACTTTAAAGTCACGTCGATTTAGTTCTAATTGAATTTAGTCATTTTAGCCATGTACAATTCTTGCTAAGTTAGACATAAACACTGTTTGAATGTTAAATGCGAAGTCTTGATTAGTCCCTTTTCCGGGTGACACAGTAATCTGATTTGCGGCTTTCCTAACGATGCTTTATTAGACCAGCATGTATTTAAGTTTGGCGGCGTAGATACTTGAAATCGTTAAGCAACAACAAAATACTTAAATTAATATTAAAAGTTATCGGCATGTGGTACAGAAGTTACATGTAGGCGCTGTATCGATTTTCCGCGCTCGACGACGTACTTTCCGCCAGCGCATAGCAGACCGTCGTCTACAATTAAAACTCCAATTTGGATTAAAACTTAGATAAATGTGTAATGTAATAGAGAAGTTAATTGACAACAGCTTGGGGTATCAAGCGTTTTTTCGAAGCACTGTAGCGCCTGAATGAGTCGGCCAGATAAAGCAGGCGATAAAGCAATGAGCAATGAAAAAATCAATTTGGCGAAGTGTTTTTTTATTAGGATTAGACTACAGCGAAATGGAACAGCGCTTCAGTTTATTCGTGTTGTGCGGAGCACGCACATTACCTATGGGCTTTACCATCTGATGATTCCCTAACGAGTTATCAATAAGTTTAATTACTGTCGCAATCGTACACATAAAAGTTTATCGTGAGCATTCCCTCTGAGTGTGTTGCTACAATATCACGGATAGAGAGCGCTCCGGACTCCACCGAGGCCTCAATTATCGAGATAAACAAAATATGATAAGATAACTGATTCTGTGATAGAGCAGAGTAATAGCTCTAGTCGATTAAGGCACACCTTTGGTTTCATTTTATCCAGGTTCCTGATATTAATTAAAGTAAGTTGTTTACAAGTCTGTATTTATTATTTATAATTATAACTACTAATGATTTTTAGGCAATATGGGTAATAATAATACTAAAGCTGACGGACGGGATGAAGTCTATCTCAATGGACTTTCGAAAGGCATGGAGTCTTTGAGGAAATCAGTGGATTCCTATCCTGATGGCACAAAAAAATTTAAGTTCGTGTTGGACAGCAATGAGAAAAAGGTACAGGACGTGTTGCGGAGGTCTCGGAAAGGTAGTACGAGAAAGAAGGCTTTGGATATACTGAGGGATCTTGAGGATTTGAAGGAAAAAGAACGTGCTAGTATTCGTGACAGTAGCTTGGATAACGGCGCAGTGGAATCAAATTCCATCATTGCAACCGACGCCAAGAGATATGATAAAAACCGCCAGCATAGCAGGAGTGTGGAAGACCTACAAAATATCCGGAAGAAAGTAGACCATCTCAACAACAGAATATCCACAGCAGGAACACAAGAAGATGCAACTGCCTCGAGACTGGAGATTGAAGTGTTGAGAAACCAGCTCGACCGTCTTCACGTCAGGCCAAACAGTAAACTAGAAGCTTATAAGGAAGAATACAAAAATAAATTACGCAGGTATGAGCAGAAGCTAGCCGCCAAGGAACCATCCCTTCTACCTACTACTGCTACTACCGACAAAGGAGCAATAAGTAAATTACCACAACAGCAACCTAGAGCTATAGAAAACCACTTGAGTGCCCAGAATGACTTGGGGATGATACAAGGACAAGTCTTGTCTCTGCAATACGAATGTGAGAAGTTCCAAGGGTATAAGGATACCCCGGAGTATAACAATCTTTCGCAAGGATTGATGAAGTTATGGGATAAGTTAGGAAAAATAAATGATCCGAAATTGGAAAGTGAGAGGGATTTCATTATCGGATTAATTTCCTCGACTCTCAAACAGCTCAACCGTAGGTGCCAGAGTAACACCCGAGATTCATTAAGTAGCAATAAAATCTTGAAGTTGACCGAGCTATTTCACATGCAGTATAAAAAGATTTCAATCCAGATAAAGCAGGGTCAAGTTAGAGAATCGGAGCAAGTGTATCGTATACTGAAAGATGTGCACAATGGCCTTGGCCTTATCCTGGATCAAAATCAAACAGAATGTCAATTAGTCACAGCGAGGATGACGCCTAGTTTAAAGCGAAAACCCGTCTCTATTTATGTGTCGAGTCACCAGCTAATGGGAACCAGCTATGACACTGTCTACGTGGCGGATGAGCAACAACCTACAATGCTGAAAACCAACAAGAGCTGTCCGAATTTTACGAGGGTGTCAGGATCCAATGAAGTTCAGAAAGACAGCAATGCTGAAAAACGCCTAGCGATCCTTAACAACGAGTCTAATATGTTAAAATACGCGGTGGAGGAATTCAAAGGCTTCGATAACGAAAAATACAATGAACTTGATGAGCGCCTCATTGACATGCTTATTCAACTCGAGAGCTTGAAAGGAAAACTGAGCCTAGTCTCCGAGGAACACCGAAAGGGTATATGGTACCGTGTACAGGAGACTTGTAAGCTTTTGAAGCATAAGTATAACCAGTCCAAGGAGGGTTACGTTCGTAATAGCATAAATGTGCAACATTTGCAAGAAATCGACAGAACACTCGCAAACTTGGAAATACTTAAGACGCAAATCAACGAAAGCTACGAGTGGCAAACGGACAACCCGGAGTTCAAAGTACTCGACGATGCTTTGAAGTCCGCTCTCCTGCGCCTGGACTTGATCGAGCCTGGAGGTGATCAGCTTGTTCACGTTGCAAGAGAGGATGCGATCAACGATGTGCGTGAGTCCATCCACCGACTCAACGAACGCAGATACATCGAAAATCGTTACGTGGGAACCGAAGTATAAAGCCACTTTTACAAACACCAACAACGTCGATTTATCAAATAACCTTCGTTTCTGCCGACACTTTTATTGCTTTTCCTATTGATATCATAAAGTGACAAGCATGTAACTGAATAAACAGTGACATCTACGTTTTATATACAAATTTCTGTTTGGAATAATCTGTTTAATGTTGTTGTCTGTTCTTCCCATTGACTTTGCCAGTGACTTGAAACCAAGTGCCAATATTGACAGTCCAGTTGATAAATTCGCACGCGCTGTAGTGACAACAATTACATACTTTATGTTGATAACGAGTGAATTGTATCGCTTTACTTATCAGTAATCTTATCGATAATTAGAGTTTGCTGTAAATTTGTTTATTCCTCGCGCTCTAGTTGGTGTCTCATCATCCAAACATTATTAATATGGGAGGTCAGATTGGAAAACAACGCGTGAAATCATCGGATCATAAAGCGAAGTCTGTGCGAACGCGATTACAAAAACTACGGAAGAACAAGACAGCGCCGCAATTTACGAGCACACCCACAGTCGGCGTGGATAAGTGTGACAGCCTTATCGACATCCATTGCTACCAACTCAAGTCCCCGAGCTATCTGAACTTGTACCAAGTTGCTAACCTGGAGGTGGACGAGCGCCCTGAGGAGTGGTTGCGTTCCTATAAACATATCAAGAGTAAAGTGAACGGATGCACCGGTGGCAATGCGGAATATCGTACGTTAAAGAAGGATTTGGAGGCGTTTATTCAAGGTTTGGAAGAGTGTGACGGCTCGGAGCTAAAGAGCACTCTGTTGGAGAAGCTCCACCGCCTCGACACCTTGCTGGACGAGAAAAGAGGCAACACAGAGAAGGACGTGCTGGAGATGCAGGATATTGTGGACGGTGGTAGTTGGGATGAAGAAAAGTATTGCAACGCGTCCATCCGCCAAGCGCGTACGTTTGATGCATTCCTTAAAATTTCATCTCGCCTGGATGCTGTCAGATACCGCATGGTGCTGTACTATGGTGACAATAAACAATCCGAATTCTTCGCAATTCAAGACACACTGCGGCAGATCCTGCTGGAGGTTCAAGCAATCAGAGATCGTGGCATTGTGCACGTGATTGTTACTCGGGAAGAATACGAGGACTATACGAAAGAGTTGCAAGCCCGGTTTCAAAGTCTCGTGGAACACAATATGCGGCAAGCAAAGACGTCAATCTTTAATGGCGGTACTGCCCGGTTGATGCGCTCGCAGCGCAGTATAAGCAACATTTCTATTGCAATGGATTGAGCGCGCTCGCGCTGCTGTTTTTTGCTCTTTCAAATGTTTACATTTGTCGGCGTTTGTTTACTTAGTCACTGTCAGTGGTGTACATAGAGGCCGTTATTACCAGGCATTTTGCTTTGTTGTTATTTTTGTTATAAATGAAACATAAATGCTCGTTTTCTAAGTAAGTAATGAAATAAACCAAAACTTTGCCATTCTATCTTTTTGATATTCCTCAAATATTTATCATCTTATTCATGCTACCATGCTACTGGAAAATTAATGAATTTATTTATTATTTATTTCTGAACAATATAAAGTGAGATTGTCAAAATTTTCTCCGGAAGGTTTAGCGTAAGATGGGGGAACGCGGACATAGGGGAATATAGGATTGATTTGAAAAAATTCCTTGGCGTGCAGAACGGTATTTTATGCCGGCACAAAAAATTTGAGCGAATTTGGATAATTATTGTGTTAGCTAGACGTATTCTACAGCAATAATAACGCACTTATTGCGGTGGATCTTGAATGACCAATGTAGTTGAATGTCTCCTAATGCCATGTCAAGGAAATTTAATCATGTTATCAGTTCCTTTCATGAGTTGTGAATTCTAGCTTATAATTCATATTTGGGGCGTGTGGGCCCCTGGGCTGTGCGAGCAATACGTTTTATTGGACTAGCAAGACTAATTGTACCTCAAGGTTGTATTATAACAGTTCCTAATTACTCAGCAACATTTATTTTATCTATAAAAAAATAATTTTATTGATTTCCTTGAAATTAGACTGATTTTGTTGGGTGGTCCGAAGTTCCCCATAGTACGGGGTAATTGGGACGAAAAATACATTTTGGAAAATTGCAATTGGATTGAAATATGCCTTGGAGTTACAATATAACTAATAATATTTCTATCTCTAATATTAATTAAGTTCCAATTACATCAATGAAAGAATATACGGTAACTGGGACTTGAAGCCAGGTTAGACCATATTCGATGCGATAGTTGCCGCCACTTCATCATTAATTAATGACATGATTGTTAGTAGGTGATGGTCTAATTGGTAGGGCACTGAACCGGACACTTTCATAGTTAATAATTTGAACTTAATTAATATTGGAGAAGGAAGTATCATCAATTATATCAAATTCAAATTGTTACCCAAAAGATATATCACTGGTAACGGCAACATGTTTGTGATTCACTGCTCTACTAATTATACCATTATCGACTATCAGTGTTTATATACGCATTGGAATTCGTAATCAAATATCAATATAACTCAATCAATATCAATATGACTAACGAAGAAAATTAAAAAGATTGGGAATATTTTTATATAGATTTTTATATAGAAAAATGTCCAAAGAAATTCTTGAAGAAAACTCATTTTCAAAGAAGAGCCTCCAGGAAATTTCCAAACGAATAGCTCCATTAAATTCTCAAGAAATAAATTTCAAAGACAAACCTTATAGAAATGTTGAAAGAACGATCTCATAGAAATTTGGAAACAAAAGTAGTTTATTAATTTACAAAGAAAATTACAGAAACATACAGACCAATGAGTTTCTGGCTATTTGCCTCCTCAGTTACCATTACGAACTGACAATGTTTATATTTACATTGGAACTCGAGAAATTTTAAAACTATCGAAATGATAAAGAGTTATAAAATTGTAAATTGGTGGGGTAGTGAGCCCTATTAAAAATTAAATTTGATGAAGAGAGGAATCTCATGTTTACAAAAAACGTCTAATTATCCCTCCTGAGACAGATTTAAAATAGAGTTAGCTGGAAAAATACAGATGTTGTTATTTTACTATAAGAAAGACTTGAAAAAAGAAGACCCACAACGTCGCGACACTGCAGCCGTCAGACAGTCTGCAGCGTCTTATCCAAGCACAAGCTTTAGCTTCAACACAGACTTATGTCATGAAAGGAAGTGATAACATTCACCTCACATGGTATCAGGTGTCCACAAATTACAAAGGATATTAAAGCTCCTTTACAATAAGTGATCTTTATTTTTTTATATAAAAGTGTGAAATATGCAAAGTGCAAATCAAATTTCAAGATAGCTGAACACCCACATCACTTTCGTTAATTGTCTCACTACAACTACAATAAACATCTAAATCCGTTCAAATTCCCTGTGCATATATTAACTTTTGTACTGAACACCTATGAATTTTTTCAAAACAATCATGCGAATTTAACGGCCCTTGTTTGCTACTTTGACTCTAACCACGTTACTTTGTAATGCGCCTATATCCTCGAAACGCTAAAACTGACTTTATATTTGCTCGATCACAGAAATCGTATATGTGTGCAAGTTTGTTAGCGCGTGCATTTCGGACTGTTTCACCTTTCCGGGAGCAGTCGTTCCGCAGGACGGGTAGGGCCGCGACCGGCGCCTCCGCGCTCCTCTTGGAATGTAATAAAAATTGATCGATGTGCGCGGTTCGCGTTATTCCGCTGCGTCTATTATAAAACAAGAGCAATCAACGTCCCACGGCCTGCATTTTGGATATACATACTGACACTGTACTACTTTATTGCATTATTCATGCAAATAATCAGTAACCAAATAACTAAACTAATTGTACTACTAAGTTGGAATCAGTCGATATTGGTTCCCTCCGCGTTAGTCTTTGCATTCTCTGTTGACCTGCCCATCGTGATGATGTTGACATTTAACGGCACGCGGCTTCTACCTTTGAATTTCATGAAATTAGAGCGGGTTCACGGTAATTGTCTCGCTCCTGTCGCTCCTCCCTTGAGGTGAATGCCCGTAATAGACATTTAAACTCGTCAATAATCCTCATTCCATTACATTTCCGGATAAGTGTAACGGAAATAGGACACTGTTTATGGAAATTACGCCGTTTTTTAAGCTGATTTCCTAGTTTACACGCTCTTATTCTTCCCTGTTTGAATCTGCCCTTGGGTTAAGTAATGTTTTTGACAAATGCATTTTGATAAATAGCGAAAATTCGAGCAGTTACTAAATTCTCAAGCTGATTATTGTTTTTCAAAATGTGGTCCATCTCACCCTACTTCACTTTAAACAAGTTCGGCACCACTAAATACGTTAGTATACACTCTAGCTCCTATAGAGTCTTGAGTAAATGTCTCTAAGGTAAACGTTTTATCTTTCAAACCTAATTATTTTGTAGCACCTGCCGTCGAGAAATACGACTTAAAGCTCTATGTTCGCAGTTGCGTATTCTTTGAAAAGTGCTACAATACAGTGAAAATCCTGCGATGAGTTGAATACTGTGGATTTCTACTGCGGAAATCGGTTCCTGAGATGATAATTCCAATATAAAGAACTTTCTAAATAGTGACAAGTCCCTGCGCTAGTAAAAGGACCGAATTCGTAATAGTGCATCCACGAAATGTCATTTTTTGTCCATACAATTTTTCCTTCCAATAATCTTGGAGATTATCGTTCCATCAACTTTCATGTTTCTAGAGTGTTGTGAGCATTGTAAGCGGTTGAGGCTGTGGATTTTGATGATCTATGAGTAAGTCAATCTTTTAGAGACGATTTTTTATGAAATTTATTCTCCCTACCCAGAATTTTACAGCTCTGTTTCCTTCACTACAAGCAAAGATAGAGGCGGCTGGAAAATAGACTGAAACACTTCATAGAACTAACTATCTTGCAACAATAGGAGAGAAAATTGTACTCCAATACCTAGAAATATAGACATTTCCGACTACATATTAGATTTTCTCGAAATTTGTCCATCTATGATATAACATCATTTTATGGACCAGGAAACTTGATCAGTGTTATTCTTAAGACATCACTCCTTTTGTCAGTAGATATTATGTAGTAATGTTGACCTTTATCTGTAACGAAATATTATATTTCGATCCCTTGAATTACGTGCGCAAATATGATACCATTTCGTGATACTTCTTCTCAATGTTTTGCATTTATCTTCCCAAAGAAAATGCAGAGTTGTCGTTTTTACAAAATAAGAAATATTTAATATCCATATCTTAAGAAATGTATCAATTTAACAAAGAAGCATTCTTGGTTGCCGTACAAAGGCTAAAACAACTATTAAGCAAATTTGTATGGTCCCTTTTATAGCGGTTGTTAAAATTACATTAGTGGAAAAGAGACTGACTACTCTACGGACCGGAACATATGGAATTGAACGTTGTAGTACATTTATAGTAGAATGCTCTTGCTGTAGACCTAGCTTAGAACATAGATGTTCATTTGGTATAAATCCATCTTGCAACAATCGGAGAGAAAATCCTAGTCCAATTCCGATCACGGGAATATTACCATAATAAAATAAAAAAGGGTACCTTCAGAAGTCCTATTTTGCAAAATTTCAATAAAACATGAAGTAGACACCTGGAAATAGACATTTGAACAAAGATTGTAATGTAAGTTGGTGCCGTAGAAAACTTTATAGAGGTAGTTTTCCTGAACTCATAGCTTTTCTAATATTTATTTCTAGAATCCACCTTAAAAAGCTGAATGTAGAATAGACATTCACTCCTATTACTATGGTCTGGACTTTTAGTTGAAATAAACAATCACTTTAAGTTTTCTGCATAGTTTCTGTATATTTTTTTTAGATTTTAGAAAATTTTACTACATACATACATACATAATGTATATCTTGAAATTTTTGAATTAAAAGTTCAGGAAATTAAAAGATTACAGGGTGAGTCAGAACTCTACCAACAAACTATCAGAGGTTGATCAGGGATCTTTTCAGAGCATTTTGATATCAGGAACATATGGGCTCGGCTCCAGTGCCTCCTTCCGGAATTATTTCAATTTATTGTTGTACAAACTTGCACAGAAGAGAATTCACATGATGATGAAACCAGAGCCCGGCCGACACAGTTTCAGAGGTTGATCGGGGATGTAATTTGATATTACGAACGTATGGTCTCCGGCGACTGGTTACCGAGTTATTGCAACATCTTTTTGGATAAAGTGTACAATTACAAAACAACAAAGTGGAATAACCATCGGACACCATACATTCCTTATATCAAAATACTCAAAATACTGATCATCCTCTAGAAGTTTGTTGGTAGAGTTCTGACTCATCCTGAATAGCAAGGTGGGACCAAGATAAAAACTTTAGATAGGCCCACTTGAAGAGAACAATAACGGACATTAAGATAATCCTCGAAATCAGTTCATTATACTTAAAAATACGCCATATAGGTATAAGTGAATATAACTCCCATTATTAACCATAAACCGCGCCTCTCCACGCAGCACGAGCAGCCACTAATAAAATAACCTATACCTACAAATGGGCATTTCGCAACCATCCGATATAGCCCGCACTTAGAAATTAATATGGGTCCTAACACAGATATTAATATTGATTGGCTCCAACCAAGCCAAATCCAACCCTGAAAGCCCGTAAGCAAGGTTAGAGCGGCGGCCATGATCTTATCCCCGAATATGACCCATATAATATTTTCAGGTAGAAAGTTCAAATTCAGGTACACTTAGTACTATGCTACTAAGCTTGTTGGAGGTATACACACATTTAAAACATATATGGACATATTAGCCGCTTCCAATACTCTTCGATAATCCGTTAATCTCTGGGCATAAAATCATGTAGAGAGGCTAGTGTAGCTTTTTCTTTATTACGGTCGCCGCTCGAAAAATATGCAAATGGGGATAAAATCATGGACGGTCGGTTAGCGACGCACTTTTATAGCCGAGCGAATAAGAAATAGCTGAGTGAAAAACCCACATTTACTTATTTCTAGTTTCAATATAGCGTATTTTTGGGTACAACTGACTTTGGGGATTATCCTACTCTCCGCTATTGTTCTCTTCAAGTGGAGCTATCTAAAATGCATAGGCCTCACGGGATAATCTGCAAAATTATTTCCTTATACCTAAAAATATGCTATACCTACATATTTTCTTTTCAGTTTACAATAAAGTCTATCGAGAAACTCGATAGTGGGGGTTCAGCCCCCTACATACGTAGTAAAATGAAATATGTATAGACAAATCAAACAATAAAAGTTAACATCTGATACTTTCCAATACTTCATAAATCTATATTCTCCATAAATGTACATCCATTTATACTTGATTAGCAAAGCATAAAAGCCTGAATCTTAAAGCGTCAAATATAGCCCGAGAGTTTATTTATGAACAGCAATAAATTTCTCCTTGCAAATAAACAAAACACTCCATACTCCATACAAAAACAAAGAAACGTCGCGAGCGCGTAAACATCTGCCCGCAGTTCACTATTATCTCACGTAAATAAAGAAGTGTTTGCCATATGCTGGAGTGGTATGTTACTTATGTGTCACGTGTGAACGCAAAGGATGGGGAGCAGTTTTCATGCACGTGCTGGGACTTGTAACGTCTATTCAAACTTTGGATTATTCAATACCCCGCAATAACGGCCCCATGATAATTATATCATCGAACATTTCGCCAACTTGAAAGCAAGCCCCACCTTATCATACACCGCCTCCGCGCGACGTTATGTAAGTTGTGATGCCCGGCCACGCTCCATTTCCTAATTACAGAGGAAACCGTTTATAACGCGTCCAGTTAAACCGCGAATTCGTTTACTACGCGAATTTTACCTGGTCCCGCCGGTTGTCC
>JAODVP010009320.1:0-16932 GCA_025400035.1 Tetradonia laticeps
CCCAGTCACAGGATATCTTTTCATTAATAATTTGAACCCAATAAATATTGGAGTAGGAACTTTCATTAATTATAATGGTAATAAAATTTATGCCGAAAACAAAGTTCTAACAAGTATTTTAAAAAAAGTAGCCAATATTCCGCTTTACCTATAGATACTATAAATAAGTATGTACCATATTTCACGATGAGTCAAGTTCGATATATGAGTTAAGGACAGGAGACGAAAGGTTATATATTGAATTTCAATTTTTATTTTCCATTTTTACTTCGAGTTGGTCGCACACTCACAACTCACACCGCGCCCGCCTTTTACATACGCTGAGAGTAGCTGTAGGACGTCGTACGGTGGCGGCGGCGGCGGCGGCGGCCTGCAAGAGCATTCGACGAAACATAAACGTAAAGCGATGAACGAGCTAAAGTAACAGCACCACTCCGGCGGGCCGTAAGTGTGCTGTACAGCTACTTCCACCGACATGCTGCACATAAAAGCCAAAAATGAACTATGAAAAGTTTTGTGTACTTACTTCCGTCCTTCGTTGGCCGTATGTGCACTTTCTTCTTATTGACGTAATAAAAGCGGCGCGAACGCACATGCCACGCACACATGCATGGCGTTTCCTCCGCAGCACTCCAAAGGACCCGCTTTGTGCGGACGTATATTGGTTTTTTATCCGCGCGCAATCCAATTTTCGCAATTTACACGACATCCGCACGCGTGCATGATTCCGGCCCGCGTGGTATAATCGGACCCCAATGCAAATCAGTCGATTCCTGCGCGCTTACATGATACTGTGAATCTGCTACGTCTTTACACCTGAGGCTGATTGCCAGCTCCGTAGTTGTACCTCCGGCGCAGCGTCTTTGTGACGTCGACAGTCGAAGGCCGGGAGCGCGTCCTTGGGGAGGAATGGCCTGCCTAGCATGTTGGGTTTTAGTGGAGTCTGGTGTAAGGTAAAAGTGAATTATCCTTGGGATTCAGGGTGCGCCCGTCGTCGCCGTGATATATGCGTGAAGACGCGGAAGAGCACCGATCTGAATGGGAATAGGGAATACAGTGGGGGTGGTCACGGAGGCAAAGTCGCGGCTAGGGCAGCGCGGTGCAGCTTATGGATAAGGAATTGCACGACAGCAGCTTGATAACCCTTTGGGGTATCCCGTCAGTACTGTAAAGCGGGCCAACCCCGTATTATTGTGAATTTATAACTGCCTTCCATTTCCACGGATTCCACGCTGTGGAACTAACATAACCTACCTTCTCCTAAGTGCTCTTTTCTTCTTCTAGTGGCTTTTCCTGCCTTGTTTTACCACCGGGGTCTTCAACCCGCAACTCTACATAGAGTTATTTAAGTTAGCCAAGGTACTATACTATTTTTACTGTAAGAAATATAAAACAAATTATCGAAAGCTCAACGAGTCGAGAATTCGGCATACTCGTCAGACAATGACGCTCAAATTTGTATGTACGCTGACAATTATAAATACAGGTCTAAAAAACGAGTCTAAAACATATTTCGGTTGAAAACTACTCAGTTTCATTCACAGCATTTGATAAGCAGCAATGATATGAAAGAAATAAATGATTTACGGCCGTAAATAAACTACGCATGAACGAAACTACTTCACTGGGCAAACATAAGTAAAGAATTTGATTGCCAGTGATACAATTTCACTTGAACTCTATAAGCCTTCACATTGCATTGATTGCTATTGGAAAATTGTATATTATTACTATGTATTCTCTACGTTTCCACGTTTTATACGTACGTGCTGTGGTTTGTCGAGTTTTCGTTCGAGTTTTCTCGTAAAATATATAATTTCATGGGGCCTTCCACCCAGGGTTGGATTTGAAATCACCTTCAGAACGCCCCACGCATAAAAAGTTAACGCGTCTACTGATAAACGCTTTGCTATTATTACATTACAGCCCGATTTACATTTTGAGCCGGTCCATCCATTGACTCTCGAGCTTCATGCAGTTTCCTGAGCGTATCTGATATCAGCAAACGGTAATGCTATGCGGATTCTCATCCCAATAAAAATAGAATACAAAACCTAGCGGTGAGGCTCGCTCCATATAATAATTGCATTGCTTTTTAATTAAAACATTATAATTCGAAGCAAACTTCATTGAAACTGGAACTTGATCGCAAAGTTTTTATTCGCTCCTAATTAAAAATCATTTCCACCGCCTACGGTGGAATATTTCAGGTATACGCAATAGATATCCAACAAATGTTAATGGAAATGGAAAATGTGCTGCAAGATGCAATTAATTGCATTTATTTCAAAAAATAAAATGAGAATTTTATTCTCTTTGCATATATTGCTGTATATTGCAGTTTTTCATTTATGGCTGCCTTGGAAGTTTATGTGGTATAAATAGCGGAGTCACGATGTGTTATTAATTAGGGGTCGCCACGGGGGGAATTATTAATTAGGGGAGTGGAGTCGCGCGGCAAGTACAGCACGGCAACTGTTAATTAGCGAGTAACTACGGTTCTCCTCAGTTTTGTGTGAATTATGTTTATGGCATCATCGGGACATTTCTATGACAAATTACAAACTTTAATTTAATGTATCTAGTGTAATTTGTATTTAAATATAAAATTATGAATGGTGTGGTTAAGGAGCCGGGATTACGAATAACTGAGGCGTTTGAACTTGCTTTTTTAAACAAGTTCTTGTGAAGTTTGTGGATTTTGTAGAAGTGTGTAGACTGTTGTAAACGGAAAAGTAGAATCGGAAATTTTGTTTTTCAAGGTTTTAGTAAAATTGCTGCATTTTATGAGGTGAAAGTTTCTCCTAGACGACTACGTTAGTGATCGATTTTAGTCAAACTAGTCAAGCATACCTAGGCTTATTCGCAAGATTATTAATTGGAGATCATCAGGGGAGAATTATTAATTAGGGAACTGTAATTAAGGAGTAAGTATGGTTCTCATTCGCTTATATGAATTATGTTTATGACATGATTACAATATTTCTATAGCATTTTTCATGAACCGTGGGAGATGAACTTGTGTATGATATTCCACTTTACGAAAGAGGAAGAGTTGCTCTTTCGATATATGATACTGCCACGTTATTAAATTGAATAGAAGGATCCTAAAATCGACTACAGAGGCCAGCAATTTTTGGAATTTTGCGAATCAGATTTAACCGTGAACCGATAGAGATGAAATTGTACAAAATATCTCATTTACAATAAGAAGAGTTGCTCTTTCAATATATGATATTGCCGCGTTCGTAAATTGAATAGAACTCCTTTAAAATCGACGCTAAAATTAGAACTGCCCTAATATCGCCCCAAATATTAAGCAATTTTTCGATTTTTTTTTTAATTAGACGCCAGAAAATCTTGCTTTTCTCGTGAACCGATAGACACATGACATCTCACTTAAAAGAGGAAGAGTTGCTCATTCGATCTATGGTACTTCCACGTTCCTAAATTGATTAAATGTGTCCTGAAATAGACGCCAAAGTTGGGCAATTTTTCAAATTTTGCGAATTTAGGGTAAATTAAAATAAATATTTTTCCGGAAAACTTTTAAAAACACAATTTCCCTATGTTACACGTTTGATTAAAATCATTTATACCTATTTAATACAAAGAGGTGTTAGAAGGTTTCTATATCTGTTATATCAAAGATAATATTGATAGGAAATACTAAGTTAGAGTGTCAAGAAACTAGTCAACTAGATATGCTTATTCGCAAGATTATTAATTAGAGGTCGTCAGGGGAGAAGTATTAATTAGGAGAGAGAAGCAATTACAGCACACCAACTGTTAATTAGCGAGTAACTACGGTTCTCCTCTGTTTTGTATGAATTATGTTTATGGCATAAGGACATTCATATTACAAATTATAAATTTCTTTTTTACGTTGTATAGTTAAATATAAAAAGTTAATGAGATGGTTAATGAGATGGTGAAGGCACAGGGACTTCAAACAATAACGAGTGAAGCGTTGAAACTTCCTATTTTAAACAAGTTCCTATGAATATTCTAAAACATCTAGAATTATGGAGACCATTATAATCAAAAGCCACGAATTAGAAATTGCAATCTCACGATTTTCAGTGAAATTCTTAGATTGGTTGAGACTACTTTTAACATCAAGGTATACTTCTACTTTGTAAAACACCTTATAATTTCATAGGGACGTTGTGCAAAGTTGAAGTTTCTACACTTTAAATTACTGCAGTCTATAAGAAGTCTTTGAAACTTCCTTTTTTAAACTTGTCCCCATGAAGTCTATAAGCCAGTTGAGATTACAAGACACTTTTAACGTAAAGGTATACAACAAATGCTTCCACCAAAGATTTTTTTATCTGAAACTTTCAAAACCATAACTATCAATTCTATGCCTTTGATTAAAACCTTTGAAACTTCCCGTTTTGAGTGTTCTCCTATGAAGGTCCTAGATAATATACAACGGTGCAGATGATTCTAATCGAGGACGTATTGGGACGGATTGGGAAATTGTGTTCTTGGAGTTTTGAAATTAAAAATATCAAATTCTACGGCTTTAAATAGACTAGGTTATACCTACATACCCCACAAATTTGACAGTAACACATTCAAATCAGGAAATTCCTACGCCCCACCTCGAATCACAGTCTATAATGTCATATTAAAGCTAGACTATTTTATCAAAGATGGCTGGAGTGTTAATAAACTAGTCAACTAGGCATGCTTATGCGCAAGGTGGTTAGTTAGTTGCCCAGGATGCAAGACGCGACATTTATTTCTATTCTCGTAGCAAACTGGCAGACACTCGCGCGCAAGAGGGCGACAAGCACCTATTACACTGTCTGGAACAAGGAGACGACGCGTTGTTTGCTAGCTCGACGGGGAAAGTGTCTACAACGCGAAGCTCTTGTTAATTATAATTGGAGAAGAAGACGAAGAGCGCAGCTTCGCTCTGCCGCAATCAAACTAAAAGACAAATGTGTACATATAGGGTGGCCGTTGGGTGCGACGGCGATGAGACCTCGCGTTGCGGTCCAAATTGCACGCCTTGTTAATTAGTCGTTTGCGTTGGCTTCCATTTAAACGAGAATGAAATTTAATCGTAGTGCGGTATTAAATTTTCATCTTTCGGCTCACGCACGCGGTGCGCCGCTTGTTTTCGATTTAATTAATGCGCTAATTATTATTGTAGTGAACAAGTGCGTGTTCATTATCCCGCAAAAAGCGAAAATGGACTAAGATGTCCGAGAATTAGCAACTCGACCGCGCCAGTGCCCAAACTGAATAGCTCGTTTTTTGTATTGCAGGAGCATATTTTTTGTATTTTTCTGCTCGTTGGCTGCTCGAGCGGAGAGCCGGGAAGGCTGGGTGAGAGGCGGTCTAGCATCCTGTTAGCGCTAATGCTTTGTGTGTGCGTTCTTGTGTGGTTTTCCCGCTTTTGTGTGTTAAATAAATGTGATACGCGTGTATGGACATTACAAGGATCATCGTCCTGAGTGTGTGCCACAGCGGCGCCTAACGAAGAGTGCGGCATGCCCGCCGCCTCCGCTGGTACGGAACACTGGCACACGGAAGGCGTTCGACCGTCGCTAACGCGCTCGCCGCCGCACACACGCTGATGGATAATGTGCTAGTTTCTCATTCCCATATCATTTCCCTTTGCCTTCTTTAGAAAGGCCGTCACAGCAAGGTGTGAATCTGTAAAGACTACGTTACGCTGAATTTGTTCGAGATGCATAGATACATTTGAAAGAGGGTTTCGCTTAATCATGCTGATATCTTTTTCTTTTTGTTTCAGGTGAGTGTTCCTCTCGTACTTCTAACATTGTACAATGTGCTACTGCAAGTCAATAAGGTTTTTTAAATTACAAACTAACAAAGGATTATATATAATGATTCATATGAGTAGGAGAGAGAAGGGAAGATAATATGAGGTAGAAGAACCTAATTCCTCCTCTCACTTCTGCTGTAAGGGCGAAATTGAAGAAATTGAAATGGAAAGTAGATGAGGGACACAGAGAAGGAGGTTAGTCGAAAGGAGGGAGTAAAGGATGACATAATGGGGATAGATTTGGGTGAATTAATTACACTGTGGGTGGATTAAAAAAAAATGCCGCTCGGTTGATTTTAGTCAAAAAAATTCGTAATTTTTTGCTTCATTTTTTGCAGTTAAGACATATTAGAGTTCAGACGGTCATTTTTGCGTAAAAAATTATCAAAGTTTGAAAACGCAATATTGAAGCGGAAAGACAAACACAAACCGAAGAGGCAAAGGAAGAATATGGAGAATGAGAGTATCTGTGGAGAGGGAGGGAGAAATAGTAGAAATGAAGAAAAGAAACAGAAAAGTAAGGGGCGGTGAAGTATGGAGAGCAGTTTTTAATAGAGTTGTTGATTATGTTGATTATGAAATATTTATAGAGGAAAGAGAAATTGAAGGGGGATAAAGCCAGAGGTGACGGATGAGAGCTGAGATGAAGTATGGAATGTGGGGGAATAAATATGAGATAGAAGAATCTAATTCTTCGCCTCCCTTCTTCTATAAGAGCAAAGTTGAAGAATGAAATTGGAAAATAAATTAGGGACACGGAGGAGGACGTTAGTACAAAGCAGGGGGTAGGGGTGACATAATAGGGATAGAGAGAGAAATAGCAGGTAATTTGGGGGCATTAATTATTCAAAATTTAAAAATTCTATGTTTTTGACCTAGTTAAAAACTAGAGGGGGGGGGATGATTATGTAATATTGAAGCGGAAAGACGAACACAAATAGATGAGGTAAAAGAAGAATACAAGGAACAAAAGCATGTGTGGAAAGGTAGGGAGAAACGAGTTTAAGAAAAGAAAACAGAAAAGGGGCACAGAAAGATAAGAGGGTTGTAGTATGGAGAGCAGGTTTTCATAGGGTTGTAGTAGAGGGAGATTGTGAAATATATAAGGAGGTTGAGGTGGGAAAAGATAGATTTCAGTCTCCGTTATCTCCCTTGCAATGGAGGTGCAATTATTTATTATCTCCCCTTTTTTATCCCTTTCCCAGAGGAAAAATAAGAGCAGGTGGGGGTGGAAAAAGGGAGATAAAGGAGACGTGTTTTCCCACCTCCACCTTACCCAGACAAAAAAAGGAAAGTGATAAAGAAAAGAAGAGGCAATGGAGGAAGGAGAGATTTAAATGAAGGAAGAAATGCCGAGGAAAGTGGATTGGAGTGATCGGGACTCGAAATCATCAAATCCATCACCTATCATTGATAGGGGAATCAACCGACAATTGATGGATTCGGGTTTGATTCCTGATCCGTCCATTCTTTTCTTTGGAATTTGAATTCTTAATCAACATTTTCCCAAAATAACTTTATTTAAGCTTTACAAAATTTTACATTGCATTTTACACTTGGAAATACAGTACACTGCTTCTTTTGTAAGTTATTTCTTGGCATTGTAGTAGACAACAACATACGTAGCTGAATTATCATCCGTTAATGATTTTCTGTTGGCTTCTTATAAATTCACCTTGTTTACCCCAATGTTACCCCTCATTTAGGGTTTTTGTGAAATGATATTCGCATATTTTGCACCAGGAACTAACTGTAAAACGAATATAAATCTTGAAAGTTTTGTATTAAATGGTCTGGAAAAGAATACGTTAAGACCTAGGTATCCGGGCTCTAACAATTATGTATACAATGAACGTTTTGAAAGGTAAAAATTGAGGAATAGAAGAAAGATATGCAAGTTAAAGTTGAAAAATAGAAGTGGGGGAGTAATTACGGGGCGATAAGAGTGATGGTGAAGAGTATCCGGTTGGAGACATAAAATAGTCTAGGAAGGTCCTGGAGATGGGAGGGAATATAAATTAATTTAAAATTGATTTTTATTAATTTTGTCTTTAAGGTGGTTAAAATGGTTGATTCATTATATATCTGTTAATAAATATCTACATAGAAGAGAAGCAAAGGCGGACAAAAAAAATCGTGTAATATCAATTTGGCAGTCCGTATAGTCAATAAATTCGAATTTTTCGTTGACCACAATTGCAGTAATTTTATTTAGAGCGTTTTCTCATACAGTCCTATCGCCATGCGCCATTGCCCACATGTCGTGAATGCGATACACGGCTCGTCGCCGCCCCCGCTTGTTTTCGCTGCAAGCTAGATATATAGGTCGTCCAAAGACGCGCGTTTGCAATCCAATATAAGCGCCTCCGATACGTCTTCCTATTGAGTATAGGTACGAAAACTGCGACGATTTTTTCCACTGTGGAAACAATTTCGACAACAATCATCGACCATTTATCACATTTATTTTTTGGCGTTTTCTTCAACGACGCCAGCGTAGTTTCAATGCGCCGCCACAACAGGAACGCGGGAGGAAGCGACAAAACGGGAGCGAGACAAAAACGGCGGGCAATGCGTATCTATAGGAATATAGGAAAGCAATTCGCGGCAACGGGAAATTGGGAAATTGGGCAAAACTTAGCGCAAAGAAGCTGATACTGCTGTGTGTATGTATGGGCGGGAAGAATATCACAAACGCAAAGAAAGCGACCACAACATTAACGGGCGCTGCCGCCCCTGCTGCCAAAGCGGCGGAAAGCTAGAAACATGAAAACATCAAAAACAAATCCAATTTCGCGCGGCCTGTTTTGGTATCGCCGCTTTTCCATTCCGGCGACGACAGCATCATCTCATCTTCCTATTTTCCCATCTCATCCCAGATCCCGAGATCCGCTATTTGTATTTAACTATCAGCGAATAAGCGCGTAGAATTTAAAACGCTAAGTTGGGCAAGACACGCCGAATGCTAAGCGCATGTTGGCGCAGAGCGAATGTTTTATTTTCCGCTCCCGTTGCGCGTCACTTTGCCAACAAGAACGTAATAATAGCAACATTGCTTGTCCTGCGACCGGGACTCGTGCATTCATATAATATTCGCATCCTGTGCTCGGCTCTTCCGCGCGCTCCTGCAAGGGTTTCTACGGTTTGGTTTCACGCTACTTAACTCCCGAATGTCCTCTGGGAACATTAAATTTTTACGCTGTACGGAGCACGACTAAATCCAGCCAGCGTCTCGTTCTTGTTTTTCAAGGCAAACTCCACAAAAGCTGCGAACCTGCGAGCCAAGAAACCAGCGCGCGCGAAGTAATAAACCACGTAACTCATACTTGCGCCCCACCAGAGTTAACTCGCAATATAAGTTACCCCTAAATGCGATATAAAACCGACTCGATTTGCATTTAACTTTATTTGCATTTTACCACGTGCCCTCGTTGTTTACGAGCCGCTAGCGCCCGGAATCTCAACCGCGCCATTCTTATCGAATTATTAGCCGCGTTAATAATTGAAATATATTATCAGCTGTGCGAATAGCAATCACGCTGCAGGTTTACGGGAGAGTGGTGCGCACGATTCGCTAATTTATTAGCTGGCGCTGCGAGGGCATAGCGTATAAACAAAATCCGCACGTGCAAAATCGGCGAGTTTGCACAAAATCGCGGACGCTGCGGTGCGCCGCCCCCGCTCGCGTCCTGCCGTATCCGCTAATGTGTACATTAGAGTGCTGTTTGTGGTTTCGATGAAATCATTGTGCCATCGGCGCGATCGGCGGCAAAGAGTGTTCAGCATTCACGGCAGTCGCTCCACGCCGCCCGCCAGCCAATAATTACATTAATGGCGGGTGTTCGGTTGCAACGTGTGACGCTTTTCACGGTGTATGCAAGATTATAAAATATTGCTTGATTTGCTGTCATATTCACGTATTACCGCTTATTGTATCATTATTTGCAAAACATGTATATAAGCCTATTAGTTTCTTCTTGTTTCTTTTTCCTTTTTGGATTTTCATAAATATATTTATAGTAAGCGGACACCTTCTGACTATAGTAAAATTCTAACCTATGCAACCTCTTGGAAATGTAAAAGTTGAGCAGTATTTAAAATAACACAAGCTGGGCTTGGATACAGACCCATGAGGAGGTATAGGGAGGTATAGAGAAGACAGATAGACATGGAATAACAAGTTTAGAAGTGTTGAAAATGGTAAAGGATGGGTAGGAATGGATAAGGAGGTATAGAGAATAAATATGGAGGAAGAAAAAGGTATAAGGAGGTATTGGGACATATAGGCACGTAATGGCAGGTATAGGGAGCTTTAGGAGGGTTAAGAATGGTAAGGGATGAATAGCAACGGATGAGGAGGTATAGAGAGATGTGGAGCAAAGAAGAGGAAAGAAGGATAAGGAAAGCTGGGGCATAGAGAATAATATGGAGGAAGAAAAAGGTATAAGGAGGTTTTGGGACAGATAGGCAAGTAATGACAGATATAGGGAGGTTTAGGAGGCTTAAGAATGGTAAGGGATGGATACGGATGAATAAGGAGGTACAGAGAGATGTTGAGGAATAGGGAGGAAGAAGAAAGCATAGGGAAGGCTGGGGAGGTATCGAGAATAACATGGAGGAAGAAGAAGGTACAACGAGGTATTGGGACAGATAGACAAGTATAGAGCGGTATAGAAGGCTTAGAAATGCAAGGGAGTGATAGAAGAGGGGAAGAATATGGAAGAATAGGGAAGCGGAGGACAGCATCGGGCGAGATAGGGAGGTATAAAGACAAATATGGCGAAATAAGAAGTTATAGCGAGGGATTCGGACAGATACACACGGAATGACAGGTATAGGGAGGTATTAAGTACGATAAGGAATAGCAAGGGCTAAAAAGCAACGGATGATGTGGAGGGATAGAGAGGAAGGGATAAGTATAGAGAAGAATAGGGGTGTATACAGAAGAATATGGAGAAAAAATGTATAGCGAGGTATTGACAGAGATAGAAACGGAATGACAGGTATAAGGCGGTTCAGAAGGGTTAGATGTGGCAAGGGACAGATAGCAACGGATAAGAACAATAAGTACGAATGTGGAGGGATAGGAATGCATAGGGAGAGATAAGGAGGTATAGAGTAAAATATGGAGGAATAAAAAGGTATAGCGAGGTATTGGGACAGATAGACCCGGAATGAGCGGTATGGGGAGGTATTATAGGATTAGGAATAGCTAGGGACGAAAAGAGGCGGATAAGTAGGTATAGGTAGGCTTGTCTCTAGGAAAAGATAAAGATGTATAAGTAGAGATGTGAACGAATAGGGAGGAAGATGGAAGTATAGGAGAGGATAGAGAGTTATAGAGAGCTATACGGGAGTATAGGGAGCTTTAGGGAAGAATAAGGAAGAATAAAGACGTATTGGGATATATGAATGGAAGAGCAGGAGATATTAAAAGAGATAGATATCGATTGGGACTGATAAGGAGATATAGGTAGATAGGATAGTGAGGTTCAGGCGGGTATACTACTGTAAATGTCTACCACATTCAACCTCTTGGGGTTGTAAAAGTTGTATATATTGACATTGAATTATCAAAAGATAAAGAGGAATAAGGTAGCTGTAGGGAGGTATAAGGAGACATTGGAAAAGATAGAGACCGATAGAGACCGGTCTCTATGATAGAGCCTGATAATCCATATCAGGAGGAATAAGGAAGGAGAGGGAAGTATAAGAAGGGCTAAGGAAGTATAGGGAGCTATAAGGAGCTATAAGGAGCTATAAGGAGTTATAGGGATCTATAAGGAGCTATAGGGAGCTATAGGGAGCTATAGGGAGCTATAGGGAGCCATAGACAACTATAGGCAACTATGGGGAGTTATATGGAGGTATACGGAGGTATAGGGAGGCATCGGGAGGTATACGGTATACGTATAGACCCAAGTCATATAAAACTATAATCGGTAGTGTGGCTTACTATGCCAATGCCGATTATTTCTAGGTTACCTACGTTACCTTGATTATCACGTTTATTTGACCACAGCGTGACTAACCGCGCAACCAGGAGATTTGTTCCATTTTTGATGCAAATATCTCTCTATAGGCAGCATAGTTGAAGTTGAACGACTTGGTAGTTTTATATGACTTGGGTATAAGCATAGGTTTATAGGGGGAGGGATATGAAGGAATTGGGAGATATAGACAAGGATAGAAAATGATCGGGAAAACGATGGGGGATAAGGTATGGGCATAGGTAAGGAACGATAGCTGGAGAGAACCCAAAGATTGGTAATAATTTTATAGATTAGGGATAGGGCAGGAATAGGCAGGTAATTGGGAGATACAGGGAACTATATCAAGGGTTGCTGGCAACTTCCGTTGAGGTTATACATGAATTTGTTGATTCCAAATGTTACGTTTTCATCTTATATTTCTATTAATCATGTGGGTCTTCTTCCGGTTTGAATAGAAAACTGAAAGCTATACTCACACCACAATAAATCCTGCTGAATCAAATGCTCTAAAGCGTGTTTCGAAATCTGTTATAGTTTCAGAGAGGGCGTTGTAAACTTCCATGCGTTGTCTGTCAGAGCGTTTTTTTCTAAAACCAGAAAAGAAACTGGATTCTAATATAGTACGCTACAGGGTTTCAATTTCGGGCTTCGTCCGGAACTAACCAATTCAGAAATCGAGCATTAGAACGTGTTCGAATATCATGTATAGTTTAAGAAACATGCCATGGACGGTTGATGCATGGACAAGCAGAGCAATCCGAACGGAGGTAAAATTACTCCTAAAAATGACACTGACCAAATCTCTTGTATTAGGAATATCCACAAGGTATTATCACACATGAAGAAGCTATCCACATTTCATAGGTTTTAATATAGATACTTTAATCTAAATTACACCCAAAATTTCCTCCATATCTCATACAAAACGTCCGCAATTTCATACTTTATGGAATTATGGAAATACTCCTTATAATTCCGTAAATCCTAGAGATCCCACATCGATTTACGAAAGTATTGAAATACGAAAGTACAAAGAAAATTCGAAAGCACAACGCGATAGTCACAGTGGGTACGCATTGTGCAAAGAAGACCGCCGCCCACGCCGCCATCGCCGCCGTTGTGTCGCTAACCCCGGGTATTAACAGATGATATTGAATGATTTTAAAGAGCGAAGGCGTCTGTTGTAATAATACCCGTTAAAGGAACGCAAAGCTCCTCGCTTTATTCGTCGCCATTGAGATCGAACCCTTTGCGATGGCAGTGATTCAGCTGCCAGGGATTCCTCTTTCAGTAGAGTCTCGTCGCCTCTGAGTGGACGCCACGAGTTTGGGGTTGCATGCATAAGATTAATGGGAATGTTACAGATACTCGGCTGGTAAATTCGTCAGCTTTGATTCCAACCATGGACGCGGCTGCATCTTTAACGCGTTCACATGTTAGTCGATAGCGTAAGCTTCAGTATTGATTAGTTGGTGCGCCAACATCCTCGGTATTCGCATGTGCAAGTATTAATAAAGCTTTATTTCTCGTTAATTAAATGGAAAACGGATCTCCTGCATTATGTACTTTTTCAATGTGAATTCTAATCAGCTTGGAATCATCTTTACTAATGAATTACTCGTTATTACTTGGTCTTATTATCCTGAAAATCAGTAGAAATATTTATCAACTTTGTAATTAGTCTAATAGTGCCTACATAGATGTAAAACAATGTCTGATTCAGTAAGGTATAAATGTTGTGCTTCACAGGATTACCGCAGTGTCAACTGCAGCTTTAAAGTGGGTTAAAGTTACAAATACCCTTTAGCTGTGTTGTTTGTTTATCGGCTATCATATGAATCTGTTTAGCTGCGTGAGCCCTGGGGAGAGACCACATCCCCACAGTCAAAAATAGAATGTCAATACAGATAAAGCAGATTTCGGCCGAAATTTAATTTAAGCTGTGCCCTTGTTGCTCACTTACTGCATACCAGCATATCCGAACGCTCCTGTGAAGTTGTACAACTTGAGGATTGCAATGCAGCTCTGGTTTCCTGTGTTTATGAAAATAATTCGCAGCTCTGGCGGCATATGGAGCTGCGGCAATGAGCACTACGCGGAACGCACTTAATAATTCAGTGGCGGTTGCGTTATTGTTTCAACACTCTCAATTTGCGCTGGGTATTCAACAGATGGTAGTAGATATTAAATTGAGCAACGTTACGAACATTACAGGAATTTAATCTCTAAATAGACATATAATTGTTAATTGTTTAGTGTTTCTCTTTACCGGTTTCTGCTGTTCGAGAAGTTATTGTAGGGAAACACTTCATTTGTTCATTTTAAGTTAAAGGGATCTCTATACAGGTTTCCTATGCTCAATAATAATTATTTTAAGAAAGAAGCTCCAGTGTAGTTTTTAAAGTCGTAGGAGGGTGAAGACTTTTGTAATAATTGTAGAAGAAATTTATTGGTGTTCAGTAGGGGCTTGAACATGCGTAACGAATAGTTGATAATAATAAAATTTCCTTAATATTATCACAGAGATATCAATTAATTAAAATTGGCAATAATTTATAATTCAAGTTCTTGCTTTAATTGTAGAGGTTTCTTTATGAGCTTATAATTTGATAATAGGAGAGTATGTGTTATCAAATGATATGTCTTCTTGCAACAGATTAAACTCTTTTTCTATCTATATATAAATTATTAAATTAATTTAATGTTTTCATAGAGTAATTGATGAACTAAAATGGAGAAGGTGCTTTTTTTGAGGCAAAATTGGTTTAGAACTGGTATCATTAACGCCCTGTAAATTGATAATAGAAAATGGTGCCTCATCAGATGATATGTCATGTTATTGATGCTTAAATTCTCTATCTGTCCATATCTGAATTATTAAATTTTATTACCATCTTCGTAGAGAAATTAATAAATTAAAAAAAGGATTAAGAGTCAAAGTTCGTTCGTTTTTTTTAACACTTTGTAACTTGATAATACGAAAGTTTTTATTATTAAGTGACATGTCCTCTTATAGCTGATTAAATTGTCTTTCTATCCATGTCTGACTTATTAACTGAACTTAGTATTTTCAGTGATTAATTAATGAATTAACTAATAGAATAAATTTAAAAAAGAAATAATTTGGAGTTCAAGTGGGTTTCAAACTGTCGAAGTTTCTTTAACACCCTGTAACTTAATAAAAGAAAGCTATGTCCTCTTATAGGTACTTAAATTCTCTTTCCATCCATGTAGGAGGTATTTAGTTTACTTAAGATTCTTATGGAGTAATTGATTAATTGAAATGGAGAAGGATTTTTTAGGACAAATTGGTTTAAAACTGTAGAGGTTTCTTTGACGCCCTATGACTTGAAAATAGGAAAGTTTTTATTATCAAGTGATATGTCTTCTAAAAGCTGATTAAATTCTCTTTCCATCCATCTATAACTTATTAAGTTCACCTAAAATTTTCATAGAGTAATTAATGAATTAAAATAGAGAAGATATTTTTAGTACAAATTGGTTTAGAACTGTAAAGGTTTTTAACACCCTATAACTTGATAAATAGATGAGATGTATTTTCATGTAATATGTCATATTATACCTGATTAAATTCTCTTTGTATCCACGTATAATTAAAATAGGTTTATATCAATTATTATCAGAGGCCCGTTTTCTACTATCATTATTTATCAATTAGCAGTTGGTGAAACTACATAACAATTTTCACAGGTATTAAAACGAGTTGTTCTCCACATTTTATCCCCAATTTTTGTCTCTTATCTTTTAAAAACACTGAAACCTATCTTGTTCTATAGCATATATTTCGTGATACAGCCAACGCAAGGTGCCTTTCATCATTTGATTTTTCTGTGCAGCCAAACTTCTTTTTATTTTCAGTTACTTCGTTATTCTGCAGTTGTTCATCGCTTTGTCTTGTTACAAAGATATTCTCATATGGCTTTCATTCGTATCTGTTTCAATTTTTAACAGGAGAGTCAATAGTATCGACTTGTTCCGTATATTACAGCACCATAGCGCCCTCTATGACGAACTTTCGAAACTATTTCGCTTCAAACCTAAAAAATGGAATAAAAAAATTATATTAGATTAAAAAATCTACAAACAACGTTTTTATGAGCGTATCTAAAAAGATGAAACCACTTTATGTCAACTTATATGTATGTATCACTCGCATTAAAAGCGTGGGGCGCATCAAAACACTACGAGCACCTTTAGTCAATACCTGCACTTTATGTTATGACGGATGCACCACGTTTTTAATGCTACTGATGCATACATAGAAGTTGACCATTTTATTTTCATCGTTTTAGATACACTCATAAAAACGTTGTTTTTAGATTTTTTTATGTAATATAATTTTTTCAAATCCTAAAAATTATAAAATGTTTTTTTTTTCTTGATGTGTCCTTTTCGCTTCTCATTATTATCATTAACTTGACTGTGGGAATTCTCGTTTGCAACTGAAAAACGGAATATAATGATTTGTGTAATGATTTGGAGTTCAAGTTGGATTGAAACTGTAGAGATTTCTTTGACACCCTATAATTTGATAACAGGAAAGTTTTTATTATTAAGTTATATGTCATCTTATAGCTGATTAAATTTTCTTTCCATCCACGAATGACTAATTAAAAGTGCTAAATATTTTCATAAAGTAAATAAGAAATTAAAATAGAGAAGGATTTTTAGAACACACTGCTTTAGAATTGTAGAGGTTTCTTTAACGCCCTGTAACTTGATAATAGAAAAGGATGTCTTATCAAATGATATGTCATGTTATAGCTGATAAAATTCTCTATTTGTCTATATTTGAGTTAATAAAGTTTATTAACATCTTTATAGAGAAACTAATAAATTAAAAAAGGAATAATTTGGAGTTAAAGTTCGTTGGAAACTGTAGAGATTTTTTTAACGCCCTGTACCTTGAAAAAAAGAAAGTTTTTATTATCAAGTGATATGTCATCTTATAGCTGATTAAATTCTCTTTCCATCCATCTATGACTTATTAAGTTCACCTAAAATTTTCATATAGTAATTAATGAATCAAAACGGTGAAGGTGTTGTCAATTTGTAATCAAATAAAATTAACAAAAGCATCATCACAGCGATCTTGGATATTATACTTGCAAT
>JAODVP010009431.1:0-16931 GCA_025400035.1 Tetradonia laticeps
CTGCAAGGGAGTTAGTACAATGGGCCCATTCTGAAGTGGCCCAAGTGCTGCCAGATAGTTGTCCGCCCTCCCGTAAGATAGGGCTCTAATCTTTGAGATACCACAGATTAACAATCGTCTCATTAATGATTTTAAAAGATATTAAAATGTATCACATATATCTAAGTTGATAAAACTAACCTTTAGTAAAGTTAATAATGGATAATAGTAACAACTAAGAACCCTTAGCTTTTCCGAATTTTTTTAAATGTATTTGCATAGTTCATAATTTCCTGTAGACTCTATTGAAGAAAATATAACTTAATAGTTTGGTGCACGTTACATTTTACGTAGTACTGACGTAAGTTAATGCATGCTTAGCACATAATAATTTATGTATGAATTTAGTGTCAACATAGTCATATTAACATTATTGTACAGGTGTTAATAATTTCATCGCACTTTATCAGATTGTATCGAAATGCAATTGCGTTTTTGCATCTATAGGTACTTGGAATAAACCAAACCAGCATGTTCGTTGTTAGCAATAATCAATAATTTTTACACATTATTCCTATAAATAAAACTTGATTAACGACGTTTACTTATTGTTAGTTTGAAATGAAGCAAATATTATTAAGTCTAAATGTTATCCAAGGTATTTAATATAAATTATTAGTAAGAAAAATATTGAATGTCTACGGAATTATCGACAATTGCCATAAGTTATTACCACACAAATATATTAACAAACATTACATATACACCAATGCAAACACATACCAATTTGAATGAAGGTGCGAAGGTAAAAGATCAAAGCCAAAGACGAACATTAAATGCTAATGTTATTGTCGTGTTGTTGCTCGTCGACATTTAATCACCGACTAATCGCGCAATCACGGTCAATGTTAATTACGCACGCCGCGGAATACAATAGCTCGTCAATTGTCAATCGTCGATTGTTTTATTATGTTATTGCAATTGGTCACATTTCGTTGTGTGATGTGATAGAGTTTCCCGCAATTTCATATCTCGGCGTACAATTAAAATCAGCTACAGGTTATTATCAAGTTGATTATTACAACATTGTTGATTACTTTGTATCAAAATTGGAGTTCACAGAGTTGGACATTGGATTTGGGACTGTTTTTCCCTTGTATAAATTCAATTTTGGTGGAAGAGTTGTACTTATTCATCGCTTTAAATGTTGAACAACATTTCGAATATAATCGACAGACAAACATAAAAGAAAGTAAGAACTACCAATATTATTAGATTTAAATCTTGTTTATTTGTTAATATAGCTACGACTTATGTTTCATAATGTTTCTGATAGATACTATGTAGGTGTAATGATTTTAATGACTCACAGTCAACTATAATCTACAGCTATACGCAGGTATGTAAATTAATACGGAAATTGCAATAGAAACAAAAAATCCTTGACATTGAAATTTGATCTAGAACGGTAGCTACAGCAAGAAATACGCACCAGTAGTTTTATTTTGTATTTGCAGTTCAAGGTCACTTGTTTATAAATTATATACCAATAGGAATTATGCTTCCTCGTCCTCTTCCTCCTTCTTCTCTTCTGCAGGGGCTTCAGCCGCTGGTTCCTCTGGGGGAGCCTCAGCAGCAGGTTCCGCAGCTGCTTCAGCCTCTCCTTCAGGAGGTGCAACCTGTGCTGCACTTGCTGCCGCGATCTTCGAAATCGATTGATGTATCTTACTTGCCATCTGGGACCTAGACGCAGTGCTCTTCGCATACAATTTACTCTGCGTGGACTTAATCTTAGTAGCACTCTTCGCTGCTAATTGTCCATCTAAACCTTCTTCGCCTTCACTTTCCCCTCCTTCATCAGCCTCTACCGGCGGCAACTCAGTCATTACCATCTGTGGTATTTCCTCCACCTCATCCTCCAATTCTCCTATATCGCCCATGTCCTCTCCATGCAACACACCCTCAAAGATCATCTCCTGGTCTTCCCCAATCGTATCCTCCATTTCATACGTCATCTTCCGGCTTTTGCGTGGATCAACCTCCGGTTCAACATCCTCGTAGTTCTCCGGGAAGAACTGCATACAATCGCGTTCGCCAGTTTCCACGTTTGAGGACATATACGTAGGTCCCAGCTGGGCGAAGGCTAGAATAGGGTCGGATTTGCGTTTGGCTACTTTAAGGACCAATTTTTCACCGCTGTGAACAACACTTTGTAGTCAATTGAACAAGAATAAGATGTGATACTTACAAAGTAGTCCCTGTAAACTTCTTCTCATACTGTTTCTTCGTCTTTGCGATCAATTGAGCATCATCGGGTTGGTCCGAGGTGAAGAATCCATAAGCCATAATCTCACTGTTATACTCTTCCATCACCTTATAGATATCATGCTTCTTAAACACCTCGAAGGCGATTGCTAGATGCACGGGCGTAGGCTCCGGTTCCGGTAGAATCAAAGCCGAAGTGATCAATGGGAAGCAATACTTGAGCGCGGTAGCCTTTACCAAATCATTCGCGGGCGCCCACAAACCCCATAAATCCACCTCATCCTCTGGCGGTGGCTCCTCTTCCTCGACTTCTTCCTCCTCCTCTTGGGCCCCAGAACTTAACAACGAGCTCATCCTTCCAAAATCATGCGTGCCGCTTTTATCTGCCTTAGGCATTTCCTCCTCTTCTTCCTCAACCTCCTCCTCCTCTTCCTCCTCTTCATGCTCCTCATCCCCTGCGTGCTCTGCCTCATCCGCTTGCTGAGCCTGCATTTGCTCTTGCATAGCAGCCTCGGCCTCATCCGCCAATCGCTTCGCAATCTGCGACTTGAGCAACGCATACGCCGGCGACCCTGGTTCCCCTGGCGCTATTTTGGACTCCCCATAGGCAAACCTCACAATGGTCTCGTCCAAAGGACCAGGAGCCATTTCTTGATCCACCGTCAGCATCATAGCCAAGGCTTTATCACTGCACAGATGTGCCCGACACGCATCCGGCATCTTCTCCGGCGCCAGGTACTCCATATCTTCCAAGGCTTCTTCAGTCAACTGAGGACGCTCCTTCTTAGAAATCGCAATACCCGTATGCGGCAAAAACTCCTCGATTATCTCGGGACTTATGCGAACTGCATGGGGGAAAATGATAATTAGACCCAAATGCGCCATGGTATCCAGGATATTCTTAGCTTGCGCAACACGCCTGTCCCTCAATTGCTTCTGTTGTTTCTCAATCTTGATACGTTCGCGGTTCTTCTCCTGATCGGCCATCTGGTCGAAAACTACTTGCTCTTGTTCAGAGTAGTCGTCAGGCCGAAGATCTGGACGTTTACGTGTACCTTCAAGACATTGCTTCTCCTTGTCCATCTCGTCCAGGATCATGCGCTGCAATTCGGGCGCGTCGCAACCAAATAGGAGGGCTACCTGATGACCTTGAGCGATGAACATCCATGCGGGTTCGGATTTATTTGCGAAGCGTTTGAGAGCTTGGATATTATTTGACCTTGCCTGTAATTAGAGATTAGAACTTAAATTGAAACTTCAAAAATTAAATTGTATTTAGGGAAGTGACCATGCCCAGTTGCAGAAAGTCGCCTCCAAACTCAAGTTTGATCTTCTTCAAATTTCCTTGCATAGCTAAACATGGTCCACACCATTCTGAGTAGATATCGACGACGAGCAGACCCTCTTTCTGCAGGAACTTATTCCATTCGTCATCGGAAGTGAGGTCCGCTTGTAATTGGATTTGTTTTGCTTTTGCCATTTTGACACTGAACTATGACTTCATTTGTTAGATCAATATCTGTTTCTTCGCAACTTTATTGATTGTTTTAAACTGGTTACATTTCTTTCTAAATTTTGTTTATTTTGTATCTTGGGTCACTTCCTTACTTACTTACATAGAGGGCGCTGAGAACTTACATCCATTCTTCATCCAGCGTTTTCTCTGAAACTATAAGAGATATTAGAAAACAGTTTTCTGTCTTTAATTCAGAATTTGGTGTAGCTACAAAATTCCTGGTGTTCCCGGAAGTAGGACCGGATGTTATATTCCGATATTTTGATATCGATACAGAGACATAGAGACAAATGAAGGCAAAATTTCCACCAACAAAATCGCGTTATCTCCTATTGACAAGCTGATAACAACACACGGATCAATCCAGTTTGGGCGCGTCACCTCACCGCGTCATCGATAGATTCGTGAGTGATAAGGTGGATGCTCCTAATTAGATAACCACCTGATGTGGTCCCGACGTACCGAATGAGCGCTTTCTTCCCCGAAGCGACGTAGAGGGTATTCGAGACCACATTGAGGCATGGTCTTTTTTTGTTCTTATCTGTAGAGAAATTTTTTATTTCTCCAAATTACATCCTCCATTTCCTGATCTTAATTACCTTTTTATTTGGCAATTCTTAAAATTGATGAGCGAATGGAAACATACTACATATATTTCCTTTATTTAAGGTACATAGTAGACGTACAAGATTTACTAGATATTTTAATTAATTGAACAACGTTTTTAGAAACTTTAAGAACTCCTTCAAGTATAGACTCGTTTTTGTATTGCAAATAGTCGAAAATCAAGCCCCCTTATCGCACGTATTGGAGCCTAGGGACATAGATGGACCGTCATGAAACTAGAAATTGTATGTTCGAGACTCCTTGCGTGTTTTAACCGAAGATTTATTTAAATAAAAATTCAAATCCTTAAGAATTATAACAGCATAAACTTTCAGTTAAAACAGCTGGTGATTATGTGTTAACATTCTAAGAATTATTAAAATTTCTTGTTTAAAGGTGGGCGTTCATACAGGTTGCATAAACTATGAAGTTCAAGTTCAATACACTTGAATTAGCGATTTCAGCGATAATTATATTATTGATAAGAGTATGACACACAAATTACTATGTGGAAGCAAATTATAGTTGGATATTTTATATAATTTAAAATTATAGCATACGATATAAGATTCAGTTCTTTATTTTGTTGTTTTAGTAAGATTAGGAATCAATTGCAAAAGTTTTGAATATTTGAAAGTTTGAAAGTTTTTAAAAGGTTAAATTTTCTATTGTTAGATGTCGCGATGTACACGAAGAAACCTAAAAATAAATTTAAAACTTATTTGACTAAGTATCTATATTGAAATTGCTATATAATGATTTGTTTTTACAATATAGAAAATAAAAAGAGTGTTGCTCCATGGTATTTTCAATCAAATATTTGATTTAGGCGTAAATAGATGTAGTGTTTGTCCACAGATGGCGGTATAGGTATTAAAAAACATGAATTCAAATTAAATTAAATCAAATTAATTATTATGGTAAGTTATATTACTTGTAAATGATTTTAGGGTTAATTATAGTATTAATAAGTTAAAAATGCACATACTATATGAAAGTAAGTTGTGGTTTGAGGAATTAAAGTTTTATAACATGTTTTATAGCAATAAAAATGAGTTAATTATTTATTTTATCACATAATTAATAAAATTACTGATGCATTGAATATCTATATGAGGAAAACTCGTCAATTTCCTAAAATCTTGGATAAAATACTGAAAGTGAATGCAATTTTCGCAAATTTACTTTTTATAAATGTCGGTGTCGCTACGAATTTAAACAAAACTAAAATGAATCCACAAGCTGATATTACTTATGTTTTAGTTAGAAATTATAATCTACTAATATTTTAAGTAAGCTATATAAGAAAAAAAAGTTGATTCAATTTATGTTTAGTTGTAATTTCATAAAAATATTTGAATTTGACGCAAATACAAATAATTTGTGTTATGATCGGAAGAAGGCACAGTATGTACTCCATGAATTTTATTTTATGCTATTAAATTTAAACAAAATTAATTCCATATACAGAGTTTATGTACAGTAAAGCTTGTAGTTGTTAGCTAGCCACATAACCACAATACATAGTTGTTATTCAAAATTTTGAATATTTAAAGTAGTTCTCTTTTATCATGCAACGTGGCGCTAGGTATTCTGCCACATACTGCAATTTGTTTAAATATCAAATACATAATAACATAATAAATTTTAAAATGAATAATTTAAATATGAAATCAAATTTTAGTGATCAGCATAATGCAATGATTTCAATTTAAATATATTAACATGAATTTTTGCTCAAATGGTTTTTGCAATAGATGGCGTAGCTGGAGAATGATTTGGTAAGAAAATTAAAAATTTATTTTCATTTCTAAACTAAACAATTTACATGTATATCATAAATATAAATAGAAATTCATTGTTTATGGATGTTTAGCTACGGTAGTAAATATAACAGCGAACTTTAAATAGCATTCTGAGTATCCTGGAAGCTGTTGACCCTGTTGACGAAAATTGTTTATGAATAGACTGTCATCGCGTACGATATGCGTACGCATTCGCTCCCTCTCGCATTTGTAGTAGAAGCAATAGTAGAAGCAGAGTAGATGAGTTGATAGAGCTTGCGACGCTTGCGACGGCAGCGCAGCGTCCACGGGGGCGTCGTAGTAGTAGCGGCGGATCGATGCGCGCCGCGCTCGCGTGCTGGGGTGTGGGGAGGGCACATGCGTGGCCGCCACCGCCGCCGCTCGTGCAGCCATTCCACAATCCCGAGTCGCCGCTAATCATCCTCAACGCGAGTGCCGCGAGTGCGTGGCCGAGTGCATTTGACGCGCTGCATCGGTCACTAATTACCACGAAAGAAGCGTAACGCAGGACGCCATCATCCTGGTGGCCTGCGCCTTTGCAATCGGCGACCGCCGCCGTGTCGAAGGGTTGTTGAACCCTCGCGAGAGGCGGCGTACGGTGAGTCGTGAGCGAGCGCTGCAAGCGGTGGGCAGAAACACGCGCAAGCTAATCGTGCAGTGCTATCGGAGGTTAAGCATTCCCTAATCTGCATTCATATTCCAGTGAATTGACTTGACGTTGGTGGTGACTTGTTGTTGACTGTGATGATGACGCTGACGATGAGCTATTGCGGATTAGTTTAAGTAGCATGTGAAGGATGCGCGTGCGGACCAGAGGCTAAACATGTTGTGGTTGCTTGCTAACTGGCAGTGATGTGCGCTTCCAGCGGCGGAGACGACGCAGGCGGCGGCGGCTGGTGTACACGTCGCCGCCTTCCTACTGGTTGGATCGCTATGATTGTGCTGGCGTTGACGATAACGACTGCATATGCTGATAAGAGCAAATATTGTAAGTTTACTTCATACATGTCTATAAATTTATAGTTTGATGTTTATTCATTTGCGTTTGCAAGTGTTTGCTTTGAATGGCAAACGATCGGAGTGTTGGTGGAGTGGAAATTGTAGGAAATGTTGAAATGTGGAAAGTAAATAATGTCGGTAGCTGGGTCTCGGACAACTTCCTTTGGTCAAATCAAGCGGAAACGCAAACAATGCGGTGAGAGTTGGCAAAGAGTCGTACAATTTTTAGGTCTTCAAACAAGGAAACCTTCATAAATTTATATTATCGCAAACATATTGTGTATAACCAACAGGAAATACGAGGAAACTGAAAGGACCGCAAACTAAATAACATAGTTTCGTAAGGAAACATGCTCCTTTTCTATTGACAAGTAAAGTAAAATGAAGTGTCAGACACTACAGGGTCGCCCCCTCACTTTATAACTATAGCAAGGAAAAAACATACGGTAATATTTATAGTTTAAGATCTTGCCTCCTCATCTTAAGCCCATGATGGAACCAGAAGTGAACCATGAAAGTTTTAGAGAATAATCAGTGAAGTTCTCTGAGCATTGTGAATAAAAATGTGCGGTCTTCAGTAGTTCGTTCCAGTGGTATTGCACTTTGTTTTTGTGTAGAATTGCGTAATTCCTCAACTACAATGTTGAGTAACTCGAATATCCATCTGAGACCATATGTTTTTTGTATCAAAATGCTCAGAAAATATCCCTGATCAACTTCTATGAGTTTGTCCGTCGAGTCACGGGACACCCTGTATGTACTTATTCAGTCCTGCTGGCGACAATGTTTGAATGCCCCGCAGCGTCACCAATAATATTGGTTGGAACTGTTCCTGCTTAAAATTAGTAAAGGTGGTCAGATCAAATGACAGCGCTCGCGAAATTCGTTGCGACACCAACTCGGCAGTCCCTTGACATTTTGTGCTTTCGCCTGTTAGCTAAAATACCCATGCAATACGGCTCAATAGACGCATGAGTTTTGGGATATAAATAACGATGTTGCACCCAGAACTTCGCAGCAGGTTCAATTTTACTTCCGCATTGCCGAACTTTTTCAGTTTTGTAATAGATACATAAATTTATATTTTTCATAGGAATATTGGAATTGATGGAAAAAATGTCGACTTTTCAATTTCCGTCGCCGGTCACATTACCGTCCTGTTTGAGGGACGCGGGTGGTGGTGCATCCGAGTCCCGGGATAAAGTTATCCTCGGAATATTGGTTCTGATGACTACTCCTCCCTAGCTACGAATTCTTTTATTTGTTTGTTGCTTCCTTATTGCCAAAATTTCTCAAAAGTAAAGATTTCTACGAGTGTGATTTCTACCTACTACACGTAAAAAGTTGATAAAGTGCAAACCAATTTCTAAGTTTTCAAACTTATAAAAAACAAACATACGGAGGAGTGTTGTTTGGAAATGAATCTTACTTATCGTAAGTTATCTATGTCAGCTCGACATTGCTTAATATCGCTTCTCTTTAATGTTTTATTAACGTGGTTTTATTGTCTTCATTCCTAAACCAACTATCTTTAGTTCTTAAATGACGTACGATATTTATGTGGAGGGGCGGGCGGTACGTGTGCATTACAACAGGGTTAAGACAGGTTATAAAATTTTAATGATCTAGGGGGAAGATGATGGTACAACAGTCTAACCTGCAATCACACTATAATTTTTGTTTGAATCTTTAGGGGGACGAACAAGAAAAATTTGTAAAAATTACTAACCTTACTAAACTATCCTTAATATTAATACAAATCATATTATGAAAAGTTATAAAAACTTTCTTCCGTATAACCTAACTGAACCTAATTTACTCTAATTCGTCTTCTTGAGTCCGTTTCAATGTTTTCAGAAAATTGTTAAAGTTTTATACGATAATTTATGCTGAAATAGCTCCGCAAATTTTTTGTTTCATTTCAACTCAGCAACTCGTTTTGAAACTCTCATTACGCGACGAGATATGAAGATGAAAATTGCGAGGCGTGGAGGCGAGAAATGTGCAGAGAACACAGTGTAACCTCAAAAACCGACAACTGTGTTTGCTTTTATTTGGTTTTCCGACGTAAACCGACATTTTTCCATTATTTGCACTTAGAAGAATATTAAATTATCATTGTATTTATCAAGTCTTGTGAAAATGCGTTACAGTATTCATTAACTCATACAAAACTAAATGACTGTGTCTATATACCAGTGTTTCACTAACTTTGGATAGTTACTCACCAAATATTGATCATAGTTCCCCTTTCGCCCACTTTAAACACAATGTCCTTTCATGCTGTTTGCGAATCACTGGATTGGTATGTATCTGCTTATTCAATTCACACTTCACAATATGTCCAACAATATTATAATATCTATAGCAGTGTCATAATATGATTTCCCTTTTTAGGGGTAAATATCAAACATTACAACAATCCATTAATAACTCTATTGTCTAGCTAGGATATCTCTATTGTTATAACAACTCGCACACTTCCCTGCACATCACACTACACGCACTATGTGCCCTTGATTGGGAGAGTTGGGAGAATGGCAGTGGAAGTGGAAGTTCAGGGGATATCCGGCTGGGGCGGCGGTAAACGTTAAACATATGCCTACTTCACGGCGGCATATGCGGATGAGACGACGGTGCCGATCGTTACGTGCGCCCCTCGTTCCGATCCTCATTTATCTTATTTGACGTGTATCGTAGGGGCGGCTGCATGCCGCCTCACATCCGTTCGCTGTGGGTTATAGTATTGTCTCTGACATGCTACTTCCGCGTATAGTGTGTGTTCACGCATGCGGAAACATCTAGAATAATCACGTAGGCATTCGTTTGAATATTTTTATATTGCATGCAGGAAAGAGAACCTAACGCTTCTTGTTAGTAGATAATCATTTCTACATAATTTGTTAGGTTGGGTTTGCTGCAATACTAGGTATTATAATAATAGTATAATTGTTGTTGTTGATTCGTCGTAGAGAGCGGACGTGTTTTTATTGTTTGTTGATACAATACGACGAACGTGTTCAAGTGAAAAACATGGTTGCTAAATTATGGCAGGCAGAAAGAAGCAAATGGATTCAGCGCAGGTGAAGGGAGACGAAATAATGGAAATGGTGCTGGAGGTGATAAAGAGACTGAAGAGATGAAGGGAGGATGTAGATATAA
Organism: Tetradonia laticeps; assembly: GCA_025400035.1. NCBI lineage: Eukaryota > Metazoa > Arthropoda > Insecta > Coleoptera > Staphylinidae > Tetradonia > Tetradonia laticeps. The sequence goes on from JAODVP010009431.1 coordinate 10,333, forward strand.
GGAAGAAAAATAACAAGGTGTGAGGAGAATGTGGATGGACGGTAAGAAGAAGTGGGAAGTTGAGAGAAAACGCTAGGACAGGGAAGGGGAAAGGAATTTGCGGACCCCCTGACGGAGGTGGCTGAGCAGGTTAGGACACTGCAAGAAGATTAGGAGCAGGTAAAGAGCTGGAAAGAAGGGAGGAGTGGAGAGAAAAAGAGGAGCGGATAAAGAATGTAGTGCTTAGAGGAGTACAAAAAGATAAGGTGAAGGAGATACTTGGGAAGATTGGGGCAGGGGTAAAGGTGGAGGGGATGGCGGTGGCAGTGATGATGGGAAAGGGCAATTGGCGGGGACCGCAATCTTCATCCGGGACTACCTATCAGTGGAGGGAAGGGAGATCCAACAACTGCGGGAGGCGCCATGGACGTATAGAAGAAGGGGGGGGGGAGTATCCTTCTTCCTTAAGGTAGGCTACAAGAAATTATGGCCTGCACGTGGTTGGAAGTGGTGGGAAGAGGTTACAGTTTCAAAAGTAAGGATAGGGAAGGTGAGGGTGGGGATATGGAATGTGGCTGGAATGCGTAAAATTCTGGATGTGGAAAGAAATGGTGAGAGGGAAAGGTTATTGTAGGGATAGTGGAAACATGGTTAGAAGAGAAGAGAAGAGGATGGTACATGCCAGATTGCCAGGAGGATGGAAATGATGGGAGGTTGAGAGGGACATGGGGCTTGTCCAGTTATGTGGGAAGAGTTTTCTCTGCTCGCTAGCAGGTGGTTCGATAGGGAATGCATGGAAAAGCAGAAAAAGATGCGGGAGAGGATGGCAAGTTGGAGAAGCGGTAGGATGTTAGAGTGGGATGCAAGAGGATATTTTCTCATTCGGGGAATGGAAAGGATGGGAGGAGGTTGATGAGGCAAAAAAAAACTAAACGGGTGAATATGGATGCTGGAGATGCAGAGGCAACCTCCTCTGCATGGGGCAAAAAAACTAAACGGGGTATATGGAGGCCGAGAGCTGGTTAGACGAGAAGGAAATTGTAGGCGTTATGGAAACAAACATGGGTTGAAGAAGAAAGCTGGTAGGAGATTATTGGTGGGTGAATGGTGGGTGAATGGTGGGTGGGCCCAGCGTAATTGCCTAATTGGGAAGTGGGGGAAGGTGGAAGGGGTGACTAATGAAAAGCCTGGAGGAGATATAGGATGGATGTGAAAAAAATAAAGGGGGGAAATTGAGGGTACATAGCAGGTTGTCAGAAGAATGGAAATGAAGGGCGGTAAGGACGACGAGTGTGAGCGTAACGGGATAGGGCAATGGGAAGAAAAGAAGGCGCGATAAGGCCCGAAGTAAGAAAATTGAAGGAGGAGGGAGGTAAGATATCGGATGTGATAAAGGTGGTGGAGTCGTACGATATTCCTTGGCGGGTTGGTAGATTAGAAGATGAGGAGTGGGAACATATGAGGGGGAAGGTTGAATGATTACACATTTGAAACATGTATATATGCGTGCATCCAATCAACCCTGGGTTGCGCCAACGGCGCGTGGAGAAATTTGAATGTGCGTATTTTGCCATTTCTCTTTGCTCAGTGTTTTCCTTTTTACGAAAAACAAAAACGCAATTCACTTATGAAAAGATATGAATCTATATTGTTGAAAAAAGTGCGGCTTTTTGAGTCACCCACTGTGTTATCATGGACAATAAGGAATAGCCTGAGTGTGCTTAGCCAAGGAAAGTCAGTAGATAGATTGTAAACCACGCGGCGATTCATAGATTAAAAAGAAGTTATATGTATTATATTTGTAAAAATACCTATTTTAAAATACCGATTTTGAAAAATTCATCGTTATGGATATGCCAAACCCTTTTAGTAGGTAAAACATTACTTAGATTGTGGTTTCTCCGTTTTTTTTTTCAAATGTGGTTTGACATGGAGTTTTGCAGCGTGTTTTCGACCCTATTTACCTTTGCTTATAGTAAATGTAAAGACTTGCAAAATACTGGGAAACTATTTTTTGAAAAATTTGACTGGTTTTTGAACTAAGGATTCAATTTATAAAGCAATAACGTGAAGTTTGGTGTGAAAAAAATCTTCCTCCATATTGTCCCCACAATAAAAGTTTCCTTGGCTACGTAATCTGTTATATTTCTTATATATCTCTGTTATAATATTCAGAGTCGCTTTTGTTGCGTGAACAACGTTTTTCGCCTTCTTTTCCGGTTGATTTATGACGGGTTTGTTTTGGGCCCCGCACATTAGGAACAAAATAGGAACAGCGCAAAAAGCGCTGACATGTCGTGCATGTTGTGTGAGCTGTCGCGTGGTCGCGCAGAATGGGAAATTGCAGAATGCGAAAAAATACACGGCGCTGCGCATGTGAGGCGGCAGCAACAAAAGCGTCTACGGTGGCGGACGACAAAAGACGAATAGCGCCGCGTCATGGTCTAATAGATTACCGCGCAAGGCGCATAAGAAAATTGCCAACAATTTCGCCATTTAGTTACTACCTATTTTTATTTCATCACTGCGAGTGTTGAAATGTTTGGTTCGCTTGAATTGCGACTAAATTGGAGACTAACAAACATTTTTAACTGTTCAAACATGACAGCTTTTTGCTAAGTTTATTACACCTTATGTGGGCTTCAATTTATCCTAAAAAAAATTAAAACTGTGTAGGTGTAGTTGTCATCCAATTGATTTCAATTTATTTTACTGCGGGAAGAACTTTTCCTATGTTGTTTTATTAGGATAATGATATTACACAGAAAACCCAACATAATTTGACTTTAATGCCTTCAGTGAATAATATTGTTATTCGTCGCCTCTGCCGACATCATTAAGTGTGCATTCAGTGAATGTTCTATTTTCAGTATTTTAGTATGTACGACGCTACAATATGAAACCTAATGCTCATCGCCATTATAATTTAAATAAATTGTGCATAACTGTAACTCATCATTATCATCATTATTAATTTTATAACACGGTAACAGACTAGAAATTATAGCGTGTGATATTTGCCTTTAAATGCAACATTGCAACGATGATAATGCACGAAGTCATGAATCAGCAGATATCTTTTTGACGGGTGTTTACAGGCTGTCACTGTGACTTGCAGCAAACGCAGCAATGTTTTTGTAAAAGGACCATGTGATGCTAGCGGCAGATTAGTATCCGAGGTGTCACGGCTTTCGACGAATTATGTCGAGGGATATGAACATGTCACTGTGGGTTGCCTACGAGAAAATTATTATCCGGACCTTTGACACTGATTCTCTACTAATACTGGGGTTATATTCAACAGTATAGTTTAATTAAAAATAGAAAACGTGGAGACATTGCACTTTTATTTTTCTTTCATGGGAGAAACATGACCACTAAGTTCTGATAAGTTGTTAATATTTAATGTTTTCATTGTCATTAATTTCAGGCTTGCTGGAAGTCGGCGCATGTGCAGTAGTGATTACAAGAGTGGAACTTGTCAGCAAATGTGAAATTTATGACATAGTTAAACTAAAGCTAACTAAGTACTCAAACTGCTACACCAACACCAAGTTTAAGTGGCAATTATCACGTTTAAACTTGTTTAGAAAACTTAATAAAACTGAGTAAATTTACCGCTTGTCAACGAACTTTTTTATTAGCTTTGTTTATATAGAAATTCCAAGCAAGATAGTTTTGTGAGGAAGTAAAAGTAGTGAAATCCTGATACTGATACGTTCTAGATTTCGGAATTTAGTGTGATTTACATGGAAATAACATTCAGTAATAATAGGATTACATAAAATCGCCGTTAATATTATTTCATCTAATACCAGTCAAATCACCTACACAAACATATAAAATGAAGTATATGGACTAAACATCAGATGCCCTTTATTTGAAATTCGCAGGATTCAAGGATTCAGGTGAAAATATACCACGGAACATGATGTGATAAAAATCCAGGCTGCTGGTTATTACAAAATATCAACGCGATAGGAGCCTCGTTTGTTGTATACCCCAGAGAATATGCGTAACCGTTCGCACCATGAGATACAATGTAATTTACCCGGCGCCTTCACCAATGATGACTCGACAAAATGAGTATACCACGCGTCCGAATCAGGTGAAATTTTGCCTGTAGTCTATAAATAAAATTCTTTTGGGATACACACACAAACGGCCAATAAGGTTCATTGGACCAACAACTTTTACACCACTTTTACTAAAGCAAAAAAAATTAATATTTTTGAAAGAATTTTAAGCATCACCTAAAGCACCTAAGTAAAGTTATGACATTTGACCCAAAAACCAAATGATATGACATTTAGTACATATTTCCCCGACATATTAAAAAAAATAAAAATGGATAATGGCACTAGAGGGAATTTCAACCAGTTGAAACATTTTTTTGCAACTTTTTGCTAGTTGCTGTGTGGTGACTGTGCGACTGACTACATTTATAATTCGAAAGATAGCAGTACAACCAGTGCAGCCGCCGCTCCCGGTGCTCTCAGGCACAGTCGTAAATATTTATTAGCTGGAAATATCTCGCAGTCGATTGCTGATATCCGTATGCGAGTTTTCGCCGTTTGCGCTGTGGAGTTTAACTCTGTTAAAGCGCTCAGCGTGTTGCATATAGTTCGGCACATTGATTTTTTCAATTTCCAGCTTATTCAGCTAGTTTTTCGCTGTCTAGGCCGTTTAGCCAGTTTACGACTTGTTCGAAATAGATAAAAATGGCACCCGCTTACTGCACTCACTGTATTTTGCACACTTCAAATGTACATAGCGAAATGGACGCAGTTTTGACAGAATAAACTGAAACTCAGTGCATAATTTACAAATCAATTTTAATTCGATAAAAGCGTTGAATTCGAAATTACACGGTGATTCATGGCAAAATTTGGCGCAATTGTTGGAGATTTTCTATTTTAATATACAGGGTGTCCCGAAACTCAACAATAAACCGTAACCCGTAAAATTCTAACTCATGTACTTTCATAGTGGTAGCCATTTTGAGAGAATTTTGAACTATATATTTTTTTGCTAATCGTTAAGTTTCGAGACACCCTGTATGTACATTATGAACAAGGTAAAATTTATACTTTGGATGAAAAGATTTTCTCGAGAGAAAATTGATATTGTGTAGTGGAAATGAAAGACACTATCACTGTTTATAAACACTACAAACTTTTATCCAATGAAATTTTATCACCGCATTGTGTCACGTAATAATAGCCAAAAATACTTAGACGCGAGTTCAGCATCCATGCATAACTGAAGGCTGCGCAATGTAAATTCGGTAATAGCATTTTCTAAATAACTTGCTGTTAGCGCTCGCGGTTTCCTTTGCAGTGGCGGCGCATGGCGGTTTAGTGTCTTGTCGTTTACATAGTTTTCCGGCGCCGCGCCGAGGGCCAATTTTCCGAATAATTTCATCGCGTGTGTTGCAACAGCGGCCAACTCATCCTAACCTCATCCGCGAGCAAACAGAGCCTCCTACCAGCTGCGGTTTTGCTTTCTGTATACTTTTATGCTGCAGGCACGTCAAACTATTTACTCTCAAACTCGAAACATTCTCGCAAACTTTGATACTTACAAATATTTCAAAAATTAATTAAATTTCAACTCATTATAATGGGACCGCGAGCTGAAATCTCTCAATAGTCGTACTCATACAATTTATAGCAGTTAATTAACTATTACTGGCGTGAGATAATTAAACTAGCTCTATATCGCGTTGTTGTGAATTCACTAGTTATATATTCCGAGTGTAACTTTTAAAAAGTTTGCGTAATGTTCCCGATTTTAATGCACTTTAATACTATGGAACAGAGCTTTTGTGGGGCACAAATCCACAAATCGTCGCAATGACGGATGGTCCCATTAAAAAAGCGCGTATCATAAAAGTTAGTTAAACGACGATAACGATAACGACAGCGGCGTGCTCACCGCGTAATACCACCTGCCGTTATAGGTTACACCACCCGCTTCCACCAGCCTGTATGTTACCCAATTTCAGGTGATGGTAATAAACGTGTAATAAATGCTCGCAACGTTTGCCGAAATTTAATCGAAAACATGAAATACGGGATGTGATTTTAGCTAAAATTCTGCATCACTTGTGTAACACAATATGTTGTGTAACTAATTATTAATTCTGCGCAACAGTTTTTTGAATATTAAAACAATGTTATATCGCCAATAATAATGTAATTATTGCAATGTAATTTGTATTATAGTTATATATTTTTCAAAACCGTGCCTATCTTGTCCCAATCCTGCAGGATTATCTAGAGCATTAATAATCTAGTTGTCTAAAATCTGAGGATAAAGTTTAGTATTGTAACTCCGATACTATTTTGATGACATTTTGTGCCATATCGGGATTTGTAATTGATATAACTTTTTACGCAGACGAGCTGCTACAGAGGAACTGGTCCGAATTTGGGAATTTGACTTTATAGTCAGGGGTGTGGGCGAATTCGGGTGTCAAACCCTCTAAGCCCTTCTTTAATGCTGATAAGGAGTGTGTACTTCAGCCGAAGTTCATAGCTCAACACATTCTTATCAAAATAGTAGATTTGTATAGTGCACTTTTTCAAAACTTTTGCAGGTAATATTCTATTTGTTGT
>JAODVP010009653.1:0-14488 GCA_025400035.1 Tetradonia laticeps
TTATTGATTATTTAGAGAAATAGTTGCTTGAGTGCATTGTTAGTCACACGAAAAACCCAATTTACATTCTGCTGAAAAGCCAATTACCTAGTTACATCCACAACACGTGTCACGTGTAGTCATGCAGCCGTGCTCACTTGAATTGCATGGCGATTTATCACAGAAGCGTTAATAATAAAATAACGCATTGATTAACGTCGCGCGGTCTTGTCGTGACTTTTGAAAGCGACGTGACGAATTGCCGCGTGCGCGGGCGGAGGCACCGGAAATGAAGTCGCGTGGCGGCCGCCGGCGGTTTTCCAGCGTTACACAATTAGGCGTTTATTACGCGTTTGTTTGGCCACCCCGCTGAGTTGCAAAGGCATAGGAAGTGACATGGTTACATAGTTACATGTAGAAACTTCTATAGTAAACTTCTATTAACCGACTCTGGGAATGGTTTAGCTACTTGTACTTACTTCCTGACTGTTAGTTGCGCATGATTTTATTCTCATGGTATTTTCTTGTAAATATTTATTTTAATAAAAATATGCAGGACTTCAATAAATAATTGATTCGTTTATTTTTTCAGAAACCCTTCAAGGGCCACTTTGTGGGTGCCCAAACTAGTTCGAAAACTAGTACAGGTTTTGCCTTGCCCGGACCTAATTTTAAATTTTTCTTTTTAAAATAATTAAAATTTCTCAGTTGTCGGATGTCTGATATAAAGTACAAAATCATACTATACATAATTGTTTTTGGCTATAATATTGATTTTGTAAAGAAGTTTTAATTTATAAATAACAAAAAATATCTTTTTGCCTAAGAGTTATAACCAGATGAATCTTACATTAGTTTAAAGTTGAAGAGTTGCTCTTTACTACTATGATATTGTCATGCTCTTAAGAGATGTAGAAGTACACACTATTCGGCGTTAAATTAACGTTTAATCGTGATTCGTGACGTCAATGCTAGAGATAATGGGGATCTCTTTATATCACCTGAATGTGAAAGAGTTCCTCTACAAGACTGTGTAATTTTTTGGTAATATTACGAAACAAGAACAAGCAATTATTAAGTTATTCCACTTAAGGTATTAAGACTGTAATTTGAATATCGGATTAAAGTTGCGCTTTAATATTGTACAATTTCTATACAGCTATAATTTTCAGAGCCATGTTAAATCCGCGACCGTAATTTTGCGTTATTGCGAATATTGCAAAACGCGTGTGAAGCTTAAAGCGGAAGAGTTGATCTTTAATATTGTATTGTAGGCACGTACCTATGTGATTTAGAATCATGTTAAATTTATGGTCCTGTTTGCGCGTCATTGAAATTGTAAAACAATTGTTAGGAAGACGAATACTTACTATCCTGAAATCAATTAATGATAATGAAGTATTTTAATTACTTCCTATATTCGTTTCGTTTTCGGTAAATCTAGAGTTACGCTGCGTGCCGTAAAATACTTGTTAATTTCTTTTATTCTAAAACCTCATAAAAATCATTCTCAGTACTTTAAACTAATATTTTATAGGCAATAGATAGATTTTTAAACGAGCTATCGTTTAAAACTTTTCCGGAAGTCATACCTTATCTGAGTAAAAATTTAAAACAAATACAAATTAAAATATACCGTAAAATATCATCAAAATGGCGGTGCTTCGCCTTCCACTACGCAAGATGTGTCAGCATTCTAATTGCACGTAATGAATTCTCTGAACCTTCACCTATGTAATGGTATAATTTACGTTTGGATTTGATGGGTAGTTATTACGTATTACGAGCTATAAAACCAAAACAAATGGGAAACACAAAAATTTTGTACTTTTGACCTTCAATACAACTAATCTCGGATCGTTTCGACTTTTTACATATTCAATTTGATGCTATCCTTAACATCCATACTAAATTACACCCATATCCGAAGTTATGCAAGGTAAAAATAATACGATTCAGAATTTTAGTCAATATATGTAGGTAATTAATTTTCCCACTCACATTCGTAGATATTTATTGTCATGACAACGACTCATCTGCCGCAGCACTCGTCGTAATTTCCGCAGCGAGAATGAAAGAAACGTGCAATTCATCGAGTTTATCGCATTCAATGCGTTACCGGGGTGTTTTATTCGCCCTTTTTCGCCACAACCGTGGATTTCATTGACATTCGTCGGTTTCCAGCCATGTTTGTCTTGCCGCTCGCTCATGAATGCGATGAATTCAATGCCAGAAGTACGGTTACAATGCGCACGGTGTTCCTCGTGGTCCTGGTACTCCTGGTGCTTGCGGTGAGTATTCGATACGCTTGCAATTTGTCAGAATTAAATGGATTTCAACGGCGTGTCGAATGCTCAGAGTGTCAATGCACGATGAACATAAATATTGTTGGATAACACTAGGTTTTAATTAATTATAGATACATGCTTCCAAGTATTGGGTATTCCGTTTTACCCCTGTGTTCTTATATAAAAAAAACTCTTGGTCTTTATTGCAAAATAATTTTACGATAACTGGAATATAAAATACTGTCGTTCTTTATTATTCATATTGCAGAATTTCGAAACCTAAAACTAAAAACTTTGCACCACACTAAGCGCATTAAAAGGGGATGATGGCATTGTTGCCATGGGCACAACAAAATGTAACAAGAAGCGACAGTGTCGACAATGCCCAGCGTAGATAACAATTAAATGTTTTCATTTCGCATTCGCCGCGTTACGTTACATTTCGGTGGGGTCGGTCACCCGGAGCATTCTTTGCGGCGGCACCGCCGGAAAGGGTTAAAGAGATCCAAGGAGTTAACATACAATGTACAGTTGGTACCATTGGTGGAGATAATGGCAGAGTGAATCAACCGGCAACAATTGTGAATTGTGAATCCTCTATAGTGAATTGACTCAATGCGATGTTTACTGCTGTTGTCGCTAATTTCGGGCACAGGACGTAATTGGCTGGCGCATACTGCAACTGATTGCAATGACATAACAACTGGTCGTTATCTGTTTTATCGGATGTTATCAATTGTTATCTTTTGTTACGTTTTGTTATGTTTCGTAATCATTTGTAGCATCAGTTCTATTATTACGTATAGGATCTAGTATCTATTTAATTGACGAATGTTTTTATACGTGCAGTTTTATTTTATGCCAATTATTTTTAAACTAAAGGGAAAGACAATTCGTTTATAATGCAAATTATTACTGTGGCAATGCTTAAACATTTTTTAAGTTGTATTTTAAAGCTTTATTAAACCAGAAGTTAGAACATAGGGAAGGAGGGGCATAACGGATTTCCTAAATTTTAATTATGTGTTTGTTTGATTTCTTAATTTTCATAAATAAAGTTAGAACTTACCTTTTTTTTATTAGGGTATACCGGGGTACAACGCACTCCCGATTTTATAATCGGGTTTTTGCTTTGCTTGTCTCTATATGTGACACTACAAACATATTTTTCAATAAATTAGTTTATTATTATTGAACCCAAATGTTTGAGTATCCGGCTCAGTGACCTACCAATTAGATCATCACCAATACATTTCGGGTTCGAGTCTTTTCATTGATTAATTGGAGCACACATAATAATATTAGAGAAAGAAATATCATTAATTAAATTTTATATTGTAACGAAGCTTATAAATGAACTTTACATTTTATATAAATGTATACAGTGCTAGTAAAATGTTTTATATCCTAAGCTTTTTCGTGTACATAAATCCAGAAGCCCTACATCTATTTAAAAAAGGTTTCATTCTTATTTGCCGCATTGGTAATCGCATAAGTTATGGCGAAGATTAAAACTACGCGACGCGTAAAACCTCTAAGCAAACACGGCCCAATTAAGAGCAATAAATGCGACCCATCAGAAACCATTCAACCGTCTGCTCTATCACATCGAGCAGTTCTTGCACATTCATCGCCTCCCTCGTCGCTGCATTCATTCATTGTGCCTCCTGCATTGTCCATACGGCGAAACATACGTTGAATAAATAGTAGCGAAACGATCGACAAATACGGCATTAGTGCGCCTGGCGCGAGGATATATCGGGGTAGATTTGTTTGAGGAAGAGGCCAATGTTTACTGAGTAGTATATCATTCGGCACCAACCGTGCTTCTTGACCGAGGGTTGGTTCCAAAAACTAATGCGAACACTACAGAACACAGAACAGCAGAGAACAGTGAAAGGAGACAGAAGAATGACGGGTACAGGGAGAGAACAAGAAGTTGGTGGTGTGTTTTGAAGTTTTCAATGGGGTACGAAAAAGGTGGAGCTTGATAAGTGGAGGACGCACCCTCCTGGGTCACCCTAGGGTGGTATATATTTGGTGTTTGGCTGTGGAAGGTCTCAGTTGGAAGCGAATACTTCATTTGTAAATATATGAATTGAAGCAGTTCAGTGTCAAGTTGTGATTTTGTGAGTTTTGTGAGTTTGACGTAATGAACATGTCGCGGTCATTCCTCGTCGATTCGCTGATCAATAATCCTGCCAAGGACTACAAGGACTACATCCCACCACCATTGAATGACCCACGTCCGATGTTGCCGTATCCACCCAGCTACATCAGTTCTTATCTGTTTTCCTTGAGTCTGGCTCAACAACAAGCGCACTCGCAATTTGGGATGTTGAAGCAACCAATCCGACCCGTGGCTGCAATTCCTGCAGCATCTACAATGTCATCTAATTTATCAATGCCAATGATGCACTTACCAACTTCGGGGACATTCAATGGATTGAAGCGTCCGTCATCGTCTCCGCTTCTGCTTAGTGATCTATCTAATACGAAGAAACCGCGACTGAGTTTTGATAGCCAAGCCTATAGTCCTTCCAATAGTCCCCAAAACAGTCCACGCGGGCATTTATCACCTCCATTGACAAGTAGAGAATCAACGCCAACACCTCCACCTACTAAATCCTCAAATAGTGCTGATGATAAAGATTCCTCGAAAAGGATTCGCACCGCATTCACCTCCAAACAATTGCTCGAGCTAGAACGAGAATTCGCTGCGAATATGTATTTATCCCGATTACGTCGCATCGAGATTGCGACATGTCTCCGCCTCTCTGAGAAACAGGTCAAGATCTGGTTTCAGAATCGGCGTGTGAAGTACAAGAAGGAGGATCTGCCAGCTGCGAATGGGGCCGCAGGACAATCGCCCAACAAATGCTGTTGCCTTCGAACATGTTCATCTTCCCGGAAAGCGAAAACTAGCACGTCGTCCTGCGACGGAGAGGAAGATGATATCGATGTCACAAATTTTGACGATCGAGAGTATAAATTAGAGAATTAATTCTATATGTAATTTTATGTATATTTGTAAATGGCATGTAGCTTTTAATGAAAGCTGATTGTGAGTGAAATTGTACATATTTTTATATTTTTATACTTACCAAAGTTATATTAATAAATATTTTATGCAATCTCTGGTTTTTATTCTAAAAGGACATATTTCTGCTGGTACTTTGTCACTTGTCACACAATGCGGTGATTTTCATATATTGAGTTTGAGAAATATTTGCCCTAGGACCTGGATACACAGACTCCAGTGCATTTTATCCAATGTCGCTCGCAGCGTTCGGAAATAAAACGAGGTTTACTTTATAAAATTCCAGTCAAATAGGAAAGTTTATGTCGCTTCCGAATTTGCTACTTTGAGTTGTGAGGGTTTGAGCGATTGACGAGGCCGTAGGCAAAGGAAGAAAAGTGAAGTGAAGGGGAGAAAACTGCGGAAAACTCCGAGCTAATCTTTGATGAAATGAAGTGGAGTTGAATATGTAAAAATAGGTGAATGCGGTTTCTTTATTTTTAGTTATACGCTTGAAAAACGAATACTATGTATACAGACGTAGTAAGGTTCATTTAGGAGTTGTTTTTACGGACTGTGGAGGACTTTTTACATAGTTAGTTCTACAACTTGCGGACTTTTTGAACTAACTATGTAAAAACTCCTGTATGCATCAGCACGTAGTATAACTCGCACAATTTTCGATAGTTTTATACAAAACTTAACCCCTAACTTTATTACATCCTAAAGAATTATGTAGGGGTATTTCAATTAGTTAATACATATTTAGAATTAATATAAATAATTTACTCTTTATTTTCCAGTAAAAATCTCTGCAAAATCTTTTTTGCATATCCCTAGATAAATTAATGCAGATTAAGAAATTACTTCCTAAATTCATGCAGTTTCTATAATTTAGCTACTACAGTGCATGCCATAAAATTTGTAGCAATAAAATACGATATTTACGTGTACTAATAACGCCAGTCAAAGAATTGTTGGTACTTTTATACAAAACTTCATTCGTAGCTTATTATTTAATCTTAAGGGATCAGGTAGGCAAATTTCAATTAGATAATGTTTACAGTCGTTGTGAGTACGGATGAGAATCTTATTTTTGAACTCATTTTTAGTATGAGTATGTTAGGTTAGGTTAGGTAAAGTATTTGTCTTGAATACTTTCAGAATCTAAAATTTGAAAGAATATAAACGAATATTTCAGGGTATAGAGAATTTTAGACGTATTTGAGAACATTCGGGGATATTTTGATGTTTTCCTAGTTTGCACATCACAGGGAAAATAAGATAATTTGTGTATGTGCATTTCCAGCTTAAGAACACACACTTTTGCTGGAATGCGTAGAAGTTTGTTTACTCAAATTTGGGTGTGCGATACTAGTCGGCAGGTAGAAAACGAAGGTCGCAGCGGTCGCAGTTCTATCAGCAGGCTGAACGCGCGAGTTGCAGTGTGCGGTGTACAGTAAGTGCTTTACAATTTTCACGTTTGTTAATTTCTTAGTTCTTATTTACGTAGTGTTCCTGTATTTGTGATTTTATTACATATTTATTTACAATTTTAAACTTTTTCGATGCCGTGTCGTTGTGTTATATTGAAAATTACCTAACACTTTGTTTTCGTGATTTTTAAGAGCATATTTTGATTGTACCAGAGTTTTAAGGGAATATTTTGAAGACTATTGTGAAGGTTTTTTGGGAAGAGAATTCTCTTCCTCATTTATGAGCAATTAACTCCTCATTTTCTGAAAAAAATGAAAAATTGCCTCCAAATACTCGCCAAACCCATAAGAATTAATATTTTTAAAAAATTCCTTCACGTATTTACCTAGTTCAATTAGTGGAGCTTAAGTAATTACTTCCTAAATTTATGGAGTTTTAACGATTTAACTGCTACAGTACGTGCCGTAAAATTTGAAGCAACTGTTTATGCTTATAAGCAATTTACTCTTTATTCCCCAATAAAAAAGTGAAAAACTAAACAGAACTTACTTCCTAACTTCATGTAATTTTCTATGAAATAAGCGAAACGATCAAACGAACGCCTAGTCTTCAAAAATTAATATTTTCAAAACCCTCTATATATTTCCATACGTAAAATATGTAGCATAAAATTTGAAATTTGATTTTTTTGCTGATTTTCTTACAAAAAATAAAAAAATTCGCTTTATACGCTCATCAATTCAACTAAAATTAAAGTTTTCAAAATTCTCTACTTGTATTTCTAGATATTCTAATGCAGATTAAGAAATTGCTTCCTAAATTCATGTAGTGAGTATAATTTAACAGTTACACTGTGTGCAGAGAGGCCTTAATACACTCAACACTTAATAATTGTAGTAATTCATTACCTGTGGTTAGTTTGAGAGTGGCACGAATAGAAAAAGCATGTTAATGTACTTAAGAGCGAGCACTTATAATAACAAATGCGGTTTTTGATGTCGGGATCTGTCAACTTGTCAATCACGTGGAGTAGTTCGAGTCTGGATGGGTACAATTTTGAACAACTGTTTAGTGGTTACAATTATCAACCCATCCTTTGAACTCTACCCTATTTAGTTGACCCTCTCATCGGAAATATTTTCAAATAATATTTGATATAAAATGTAACTGTAACTTAATATAAACGAATTTATCTCTCCTCTTGTGATATAACAAATTAAATATTTAATGCCCCATCAAACGATGCCGAATGTCTCTCGTTTCATTCATTGTCGAATTTTAAACAGCGTCTGAAAGTCTAGCGTGTCCCAATCCTGAATCTACCTACATTTAAAAGCTATTTGTGTGGCTTGAGTAGACCTAAAACGACTTAGAATGAATGAAATCACCTTAGTGCCGTGAATAGGATTTCGGTGCGCGCTTTGACAATCTGGGAACATTGTTCTCATCTTCTGCACTTGTGTCCCAGGATTCACCGTCAAGTTACAACAACTGGGACAAGCTTTGTAAATATAGGTGTAGGTGCAAATGTAGGTGTAACCAAATGAGATCCCAAGTCATTCACTCCAACCAGCTTCCAACAGGTAGAAATTCCATCTCACAATGCCAGTCATCGATTGTGTCTTGCAAGTTCTATGTTCGTATTTATAGTAAAAAGCCGAAAGTCACCAGATTCATTCACTAGCGTTCTTCATTCATTGATTCCCTGCATTCCAAGACCTTGACTCCATTCATTCTTAATTGTTAGCACTTGCAATTGTTGCACTTCATTCACACCTTCAGCAAGCCATGAAATGAAAACTTGCAAACGAGCGTATGAGGAGGAAAACGATTTGTTAGAGTACAAAGCACATTCATGTGAAGTTCAAGCTAGCCAAGCGGATAATAATGGGGCGAGTCAAGTATATCCTATTATTAGTATTATTAGGAAGTACATGCGAGTTGCTTGTATATAGTTACTTTCTTTTCGTTCTTGAGTAGCTATCTATACAGAAAGACTACACGAGTTTCCTTTTGTTGTTGTTGCTGTTGCTGTTGGAGAATCAAATTAAAATAAATTGGCTATAGAGATGAAAGTCTGTTACCATTTGATACATCATATTCTTATTATTTTTCTTCGCTGTTCATTCGTCTGTATCTACGTCTATGCATTTTCTTTACAACAATAGAACATAAAAGTACAGAGCTCCAGTACTCGATTTTGTAGAATCTCTTTTCCTAGTTATAGAATACTAGAATTGCATACTTCCGGGTATAGCCGGAAGTTGAGTTCCTCACATATACTACACCATACCCAGCTGAATCGATTACTGGAAACTGTTTTACGATATCTCTTATAGCGCACTATATGAGACCGATAGTTTGCCTATAACTCTGTTCGCGAGGATGTGCGCCGGAGTGTCAGGTTACATCTGTATAGAATGAATATAATGGTTCGCTTCGACGTTCGGCTTGCGGAGCATATGCAGACGCGGCCTTATATATCTAGATATTGATTATGAGGATATGTACCTGAAACTCACAGAACTACAAACAGCGATCCGAATTGTATTGATTGATAACCTTCTCTCACAATCAGTTAAAGGAGTAGCAAACAAGGCAATCTCATTACTTAACTTTACGTTCCCATGAATCATCTGTTTGTCGGCATACAAGAAAAGATCCAACAATCAACAATTGAGAGAGTTAAGAGTGCAGAATTGAGAGTTTTGAACGACGGTGTGTTTTTTCCTCAAAGCGAGTGCCGCAATTCCAAAAGATTGCCTATATCTACAAATAGAAGAAATAAAACAAACGTAAACACGAAAATGTATACTATTGTTGGAGTTATTGTTGAAGGAGGTATTGGTTGTTCTCGTTGGTATTCAAAGCCTGCAAATCGTATTTTCACACAAAGTGTGATAAAACGTGTATACCGGCCGCATCCTAAAAAATATTTATCGCTCTTTGTTTTAATTCCGAAATGTTATTGTTTACAATAACAAAAACAAAAATAACGTGTTTAGGGACTTCCTAGTCCAAAGGTATCGGGAAGACGGGCCGGGCAATGGGGAAAACGGGCTAGCGAATGTAATCAAATCTAATTTTAATGAAATCAATTCAATTAATTTTTGTTTATTGTATTTATTATTATAAATATCCTCTAAAATTTCGTGTTGAAATTATCAAGCGAATAAAACAGAAGATAAAGCGAGTGGCCCGTGCTCCTCGTTTTGCTCTAGGTATTTCCTTCAACGCGGAAACGCATGCACTTAAGGTAAAACTTCCTAGCTCTGAAGTAGGAAGGGTTCAAAGGATGAAGTGGATAAATTCGCGTGACCCAGTTCCGTGTCTTGCACCGCTTCAAAAGGTCGCCGTCTTAATATTTCTCGTCTAATCGAATTATCATTGAGCGTTACGATACGCCACTGCAATTCAGCACCAGTTTTCGCGGCGAATGGATTATGAATTGGATTTTTACGCGTAAGCGAATCATTTTAATGAAATTACGTATTCTCTACTAAAACAGGTAAAGGAATGGGCTTTTTTATGATCTTATTATGGTTTTTCTGTTATGGTAATTCTGTTTTATATATTCTTATTATACATATAATTGTTCAGCCAATTATATACTTCCATTTGATAATTAACAATTAGTAGTTTAAGAGGGTATCATTGACGATAACACAATTAAATGTCCCCAAGCCTTTCTAGAGTCGATCTCAAGTTGATTACGCATGATTGACTCATATTTGTTTAGCATCGAGTGAGTACATACGTTGGAAACAATGTCGGTAAGTCACAATGCGCTGGAGCTAAAACATCACAAACCGCACACAGAAAGGACTAAAACTCTGCGAGTCGCTTGCATACAATACGCCGTTGTGTGCAACAAGAGGAAATAGTGAAGGAACAACTGCATCGATTTATAATGTCATTGTGTTCGGTTTAGTCATTCAATCCAGCGGAATGTTGCCCTTTCATGCGCTTTGTTCACATGATTACTATTCACGTTTGTAAGTATTCAGACCTGCGGACAAGCAGCGAAGATGTTTACGTTTACGTTCGTGTAATTGATTTAAACAAATGACAAATTATTGTCGCGCTTTTGATCCGCATGAGTGATGTGTCGAGGACCGGTAAGCGGGAAAGTTTTTTGACAAAGTGCTGTACTCCAAGTTTTCGAGTGGTACCGGGCCGTTAACTGGTTGGGTTTTACTTTCGGTTATGAACTTACGTAAGAGTTGGTAATTGGTTGACATGTGATGGTATGACTACAGTTTGTGATAGAAATGTGATTATGACACAGTAAATATCTAATCCAATTTGTTGAATTAAAGGAAACAGGAAATTTCTTTAAATATATTTTTATGCAAATGTAACTTAAAAGTTGGAACTTGAAACTTGGTACTTAGAAGATTTATTAATTTAAACCCGAAATTTAATTTAAATTTGCATGTCACAAGTTTCGCGGCTTGTCAGATCACAAGATGAATAATTCACACTTGTACACATCCACAAAATTCGAGGGTTTGCACTGTCAGCAGCAGCTGTCTCATTAAAATATTAAAACGCATTTTCGTGCGTCTGCGAATTTGTTGCGGGGCCTGAAATTTATGACGACCACTTTTTGAGTGTTTTTTTCTTCAAGTCGAAGGCCCACCAATTAGTCGCCTCACCTATTCATACCTGGGGACACTCCAATGAATAAGCGCAATAAAAATGATTCCCTCGAGTGTGAAGTGTGAAGTGGTGCAGTGAATGAAACGAAGGTGTGAATATAAACGACAATATACTAGCTTTGTATGGAGTTGATCAAACACGCTTTTGTTCAAGCGCCCAATTTACACGCGCACAATGGCGCAATTAAATGTTGCGTTTTGCAACGTCTCGGGAGATTTGCATGCGGCACTCGTTAAATGACATTAATTACCCTCGAAGGGCGCATAACTCATCCACTTCAGCGGTCGGATTGCATAAATTTGCTATAAATTTAACATTTATATTTTTAAAAAGCACGTATTTATTTAGATATGTATACAACCAACATTAGTAAGTAAATAGTCAGTCCCTAATTAAACTTCAGATAAATTTTTTTGGCAGACATTGGGGTGCTGTAATTATAGGGGTGTAAATTGCAAGCGCAAAACTGTGAAACTGTGAGTTCTGCGATTGAAATGTTTGAGTGTTCGCTGATCCTGATCAAATGTCACGATCAAAGCAGATGTAGAAACGGGCGCGGCTGATAAATGTTGGACGATTCTGCGCGTGATAAGCGCTTAATCGATATTAAATTACAGGGTTAATGCTAGTGGACAGTCGGGTATAAATAGTGTCATTTCGAATGTCAGTCGTGAATGCTTTTTATGTTGTAATTCCTTGTCGCTTATCTTTTATCTCGAATTATCTGATGACTTTACCCTTGGTATTATAGAAGGGAATAGTTTTTAATGTTTATAATTCATAGGAAGTATATTTGAATCGGGTGAGAGTGGAAGTTAATTCTGTAGTCTTACTTACAATTAGACTTTGATGGAGTATAACAGGTTAAATCAAATTTTTATATTATTACGTTTATGTCTCTATATATAGTCTTTTTACAATAGTAAGTTTTGATTACACACTGAGACAAACTGAATTTTCATTCAGAGAGCTAAAAATATGTGGATTTTTACAAAAAGACCGTAGCTCTGTAGCTCAGCTAGTTTTTGCTGATGAAAATAATGACGAATGGCATAGGCTAACGCAATCCATGAATTAGCTTCTTTGCCACTTATCTGAACTCACGCAGAGCGGCTAAGTACGCTAAGAAATTTGTTTTCAAAATGTTATTTATAAAGGTGTGGTGTAAGCAATATTTTTAGGTTCTGGTTCTTACCGGAAGTGACCGAAAATACGAATTTTGACGAAGACGTAGAGGTGTAGAATAAAATATTTAACTGTCAGTCTGTACCTTGTTACAATTTTGTATAAATAAATCATTAAAATTTTGAGAAAGCAATATACTGACCTTTAAATTACGATTTTATGTGTTCGTACATAGAAATTTAAATATATTTCCGGTTCAATAATATTTACATATATCATTTTCCAATAAAAATGTCTATAAAATGATCTTATCAGTACTTTTATACTGTAATGACCATAATTCCATTTAATTGTTAAAGTTCTATATAGAAATGTTCATGTAAAATTCTCATGTTTTATTTTCTCCTCAAATATCTTCATATCAAGATTTAGCATAAATAGATCTTTGTATATTTTTAGAACGCTAATGAACTAATCTTTAAAAGACTATTGACAAATATCGACCCCCTACTTAAAACGCTATACCTTTATAAACTTCGTCGTGTTTTAAGAGGATTTTACGTTTTACGGTTTTACGAGTTCCTGCATAGAAACCCTATTTGACAATACAAATAAGCGATATATCATTTTAAAGCCAATGAAAATCTCTATAAAACAACTTCATCCATCTTTCTATATTGTAATTATCCTGGTTGTAATTAATTATTACAATTCTAATTCCAAATATTCATGAAAATTTTTCTGATTTTATTTTCCCCTCATATAAGGATTTAGTATATATAGATCTTTATATATTTTCAGAAAGCTATTTAAGTTATCTTTAATTTAGGGCTATTCACAAATGTCTACCCGCTCCATTTCAAAAGCTATAACCTTCTAAACTTTAAGGAGTTTAAACTTATCTTCTTTCGTATTACATTCATCTCTAATCCTTCAACTCTGTTTTATATCAGTAGTAATAATAATGTATATTATTAAAAAGCTAATTAAAACCTCTATAAAGTGTCAGTAAAACCATTGTAATGTACTAATTACTACAAACTTCTTAGGTGACTACCACCTAAGAAGTTTAAACTATAAAGTTATAAGTCAAAAGTCAAACTGAATTCATAATAAGACGACTAGTTCTATTTATTTAAATTATCCTTTAAATTAGACTTGGATACAGTTAATTACTAGCCGTTACTTAAATGTAAGTAGATAATTATTTAGAATTTATGAGTAATTCATGAAAACTATTAACACTACGAGTCAAAGTTTACAGCAGATTCATTCCAAGAGGGTCTAAAAGTCAACTGAAAATCTGAAGCAAAGCCAAAATCTATACAAGAGTATCTAGAACAGGACTCTTCAACTTTTATTTCCTGTAGGCCGAATTGGTGGTTCAATGTAAAGCAAAAGATCCAACTTCCAGAAACATTAAGGGACAATATAATACAAATTTATTGGGTGGCAATTTATATGTTTGTAATCACTGTGGTAGCTTACATTTCTTGTTTTCTTGATTACATTTTTTGGCCTTTGTGTAGAAGCCCTGATCTAGAACATCGTCAGTGTGTCTAGTATAACGTTAGCAACAAAGAGTCCAAGGATTTTATTCTCTTTATTTGCTTACATTCTGGTTGCTGCACTTGGAATCGTTCCATGTTACTGTCGAGAATGTGCTAGATGCAAGATACTTGGCTAGCATCCAAAGGCTTAGATAAAATTCTTCCAATTCATTGTGACAATCCAACAATGCAACCATCTAACATGCAACCATTGCATACAGAGTCCGATTTTATTGTAACATAAATATATTTAACAAATCTACTAAATTTCAGGGGAAGTAAATGTGAGTGTCTCATGCGAATGCAATTTATGTGATTTATCATGGTTATCATGGGTATTGCAATTCTCAAGCCTAAGAAACACTCACTATTCTTTTATATTTTTCTATTTCAGTTACCCATATGTTTATTATAATTATAGGGCGTGT